>JAFIRS010000232.1:672500-973263 GCA_018342105.1 Gonioctena quinquepunctata | reverse complement strand
CTTAAGGTCGAATTTGAAGACAAAGTCAAGGTCACAACCCTGAACACGCCCACAAACATCTCAAGGTCAAAATTCCAAAGTCAACATTTCAAGGTCAAAATTTCAAGGTCAAAATTTCAAGGTCAAACTTTCAAGTCAAACTTCCCAACACAAATCTCGAGGTCGAACTTCAAGGACAAAGTCAAGGTCAAAACCCCTGAACAGACCACAAACACCCCAAAGGCCCAAAAATTTCAAAATAACATTTCAAGGTAAAATTTTACCAACACACACCCCAAGGTCAAACTTAAAGGTAAAGGGCATGTGACGTCATATGGGGGGGGAGACCCAGAACCGGAAATCTCTTTACTGGCAGTAAAGCACTTCAGACCTTATTTATTTGGTGAAAATTCATCTTGATCACTGACCACAGCCCCTTTAATTTGGGTTTTTTTCCATAAAAGATCCTGGACCCGATTACCCTGATGGGGGCCCAAAACTCAAGAATATTTGGAAATAATTTAAAAACCTGGAAAATCAATAAAAATGCAGACGTTATCTCGCATCAAAATTAATCACTTCAAAGAAGGGCCAAGTTCCTTTCAAAATTTTTAAGACAAATGAAAAAAATGAAGAATTATCCGATACGAAACGAAAACCCCTAAAACCCATCTTAAAAAATTAAACAAATTTTCGACTTTTTTAAAAAAAAAATCATTAATTTATTCCAAATTTTTCATTTATAAATGAACAACTTTTGACAAAGCCTAAAAATAAAAAATATTTCCCAAAAAACCGAAGACATACAAAACCTTTTTTTGAAGATATTTTTTAAGACGAACCAGATTTTCGTTATAATAAAATAAATTTTTAACTAAAAACGTAAAAAAATGGGAAATCTATAATCCCTATACCATAGACCCAATAATCCCAAAAGAATATATGTTCAGCTTCTATAAGATCAAATGTTTTGAACCAACACAAAATTATTATGTCAAAAAAATAATTCAATTTTCCCCAAAAGAAATGCCCCATACATTCTTGCAGACAAGGATAAAATTAAATTTTCAAATTTGTCGAATAGTTCAAACCCCAGACCAAGATCAAATTCCTTTGATATTAGATCAATATCACAATGGTAAAGCAAATTTACACCGTGGTATTAATGAAATTTTACGAAGAATTAGAGAAAAATATAACTGGACTGGTATTACTAAAGACGTAAAAAAAATACATAAAAGAATGTGAAACATGTCATAAAAACTAAAATCTGTAGACAAAATTTGAGTAACCCTTTAGTCATTACTGAAACCCGAAAACCCCTTTTGAAAAGAATTAACATCGATCTTTTAGAAATCCCAACAAAAAATTATGCCTTGACTATTAGAGACGAACTTACAAAGTTATACAAGCTTATCCAATGGAAGATAAAACCGCTAAATCAGTAGTCAATACTCTTTTATTATATTTCCAAATTATGGAACCCGTTATGAATACATTGTGACAGTGGAAAAGAATTCAATAACCATACCATGAAAGACCTATGTACTTTATATGACATCAAATTAACTTTTCAAGCATAAATCATCCCCAGAGTAATGGAAGCTTAGAAAGATTCCATGCTACACTAATGGAAATGATTAGATCTCAACAAATAGAAAATCCTGATGAACATCCTTAAATGTACCCCTATGCTGTTATATGTTATAACATCACGAAAAATAAGACACAAGGATTTACCCCTTATGAGTTGATCTTCGGACACACCTCTACACGACCCCAGAAATCTTATATAATCAAAAAGATTTAATCACTAAATACGTTCGAGATTTAAATAACAGAATCTCGTATTATTATGAAATTGAAGCGAGCGAAAACCAACCGAAGTAAAGAAAAAGCCAAAATAAGATATGACAAAGACATAAAACATGAACCCCAGACTATAAAGTTGGAGACAAAGTATACGTTAAAGAGTCTCAAATAGGAAACAAATTACAAAATAAATTTAATGGTCCTTATAAAATTTTGAACTTTTCCAAAATTCTGCCCTTCTTGAAAATCTTGAAACAAATCAACACTCTAAAATTAATTTTGATAGAATGAAACCTTATTTCGAATAATCTATTTCAGATCGAAATGCTATTCATCGCGGCTTTGATATCACTTGGACAGCAGCGTTAAGCCAGTTTGCAGTTATCCCGATCAACAACACTTTTGGAGTGTACTATCATGAACGGATCCTATTTGAAGCTATCAAACGATAATAGGACGTTGTTAGCCTTTAACGATACGTCCCTAATCCGTAGTGCATTCGAACGTAATCATAAGATACTTAATACTCTAATGATATTTTTCGACACAGATAATCCAAGAATGAACTATTTTTATACAGAAGTTAAAACACATATCAGCCTACAACGCAAATTGCTGATTCTTTAAATCTAAAAATTAGAAGAAATATACGTTGATACGAAACCAATAAATAAAAGGATTAAAAGAGGATTAATCAACGGTATTGGTACCTTTTGGAAAGCCATTACTGGTAATTTGATAGTAGTGACGGAGAATATTTTAATGAATGCATTAATAAAATAACCAGAGACGAATATCAATTGGAAAAATCTTTTTAAAACCAAATTTCAGTTACCACTTCAGTAATTAGAAGTTTTAATTCCACCATACAAAAAATTACAAAAGATGAAGAGACATTTAACAAGGATATTAAAGAGATTGAAAATCAATTTTTCAGATTTCAGATGATATGGCAATCATTGAAGCGAAACTAAGAGCTTTAGAGATTTGTGAAACCCTCATGGAAAGTTATTTATACATTGAATCCTATTTGAATGATATTTTGAATTCAATCACTTTCGCAAGACTTAAAATATTCATACATCAATTATTACCCCTAGAGATTTGGAATATGCTCTTCAAGACATTACCCAATCATTAAAAAGAATAATTTACCACTTCCTGCAAAACCTCGTCTATTGCTCAATATCTAGATTTAATTGAACTTGAAGCTTTTCAAACAGAAAACAGAGTTATTTTGTTCTGAAAATTCTCTAGTGGAACCTGAATTTTACACATCCTTTCAATTATATCCAATCCCCATCCTGATAACAGGACCGGACTTTCACATATTTTACCAACCAATTCAAAATATATTGCGAGAGATGATGATTCTATGTTATATTTTATATTGCAAAATTTAGATGATTGTAAACCTTTAGGAATCAATATGAGAATTTGTTCTGATATTTTACCCTTACCCTATAGACAAAGATGCTATATGTGAGGCTCAACTCTTCAGACATTCTATTGAATTACCGAGAACCTGTCAAATGTCTTTACTTTTTTGCTAAAGATTATAATGTGTTCAATTTAGACACAAATATTTGGTTAATAACTTTATCAGATCCTTTACCTTTAACAATTACCTGTTCAAACATTGAACCTTTTACTAAAATTATTCAATTGAATTCAATTTTGAAACTTCAACCAGAATGTAATGCTTTATTGGGAATACCAGAGTACATTCAAAACATATGAATAATATTGAAAAGAATGTAACTTATAATAGTCATGCTATTTTAATTCCATTCGAATGCTGTGAACATTTGCCTGAAAAACACAATATGCCAATTTTGAAACCATTAAAATTGGAGTAAATTAAATGTTGATGATTTGAATATAGCTCAACATAAATTAAATCAATATTCTGAAGATATTGACAAAATTATTAATAAACCCTTTTTATCACGAAACATATATCCTGGTTTACATATTTTATAATTATATTGATAATATGTTTGATAATTTTATATATTTTTTGTAAATGCAAAAAAAGTTATCCCATGAAAATTGGAATTTTGTCACCAAGAGGAGATGATCAACCCCCAAGACCTCCAGGCCAACGTCAACCCTTCAGAACCCTTTCTAGGTTCTTACCTTCAAGAAGAAGACCTAGTATCCACATCGGCGAAGACGTCGAGGAAGAAGAAAGAATAATCTGAATTCCGGCCCAAGTAAAACTTCAGTCTAAAAGTTGCTGCATCCAATAGCATCAACTTTTCAAAAAGATGGGAGCTGTTATATCCAAAAATCCAGGCATTCTACGCAGTAATTCCACAACGCAGTTGCAACATTGTTGCAAAGAGCAAATAGGACAAAGCCAAGTCAGCATTCATCCACCTGGGCCCAAAGCCGTAAACAAGGCGCAGTTCTGAGTCAGCACCACCGCATCTATAAGAGGACCCCAAGAACCGAAGAGCGTCACTTCTATTCGGCACTTCTATTCCGTTAGTTGTCACATATAATTTCATATCATTTTTGTAAAACAAGTATAAAATAAAGTTTATTTTTAAAAAACCATTTAAGTGAATATCACTATAACATATATATATATATATATATATATATATCGAGAGTGAGAGAAATCTGTTACGAATCCAAAAAGACACACCATCCGTCTACAACCTGTTTCATGGTTTCCCAATCATCAGGACGGCTTGTGGTCTCTTTCAAATTCGCATCAGATTTCTCGTTGGTTCATAGCCTTAGGCCAATACAAACATTGAATTGCATCAGATTATGATAGTGACATCTATAATCTGTGCGGTGAAGCTGGACCTAATATCGTGGAATTTTAAAATCACGAGATTTCGTGCACTTTAACAGGTCACTAACAAATTGTTAGAAAGACCTACCCACGACATCAATAGTCGTACTTCTCATGCGTTTAACGCAAACATCGATATCGAGAGTGAGAGAAATCTGTTACGAATCCAAAAAGACACACCATCCGTCTACAGCCTGTTTCATGGTTTCCCAATCATCAGGACGGCTTGTGGTCTCTTTCAAATTCGCATCAGATTTCTCGTTGGTTCATAGCCTTAGGCCAATACAAACATGTGAATTGATCAGATTATTGATAGTGACATCTATAATTGGTGAAGCTTGACTATATCGGGATTTTACGATTTCGTATCTTTAACAGTCACAAAAATTGTTAGAAAACCACGACATCAATAGTCGTATTTCATGGTTTAACGCAAACATCGATATCGATATCGATGTTTGCGTTAAACGTGAAGTACGACTATTGATGTCGTGAGGTCTTTCTAACAATTTGTTAGTGACCTGTTAAAGTGCACGAAACTCGTGATTTTAAAATTCCAATATTAGGTCCAAGTTCACCGCAAGATTAAGATGTCACTATCAATAATCTGATATTTTATATATATATATATATATATATATATATATATATATATATATATATATATATATATATATATATATATATATATATATATATATGTTAGCCCTACGAAGCATCAATCCTGTGGCAACAAAAATTACGGGATTACGGGATTTCTGATCAATTATAGTCGATTCACTAAATTTAGTAGATTGTTTGGTAGCATTTAAAGAATTTTTAAATTGATCTGCAACTCCAAATTTACTTGTTGTGCATAATGCGAGATTCGATGAGATTACTAAGAGCAATCGTTAATAATAATTTAATAGAAGATTTTACCATGATAGCAGGATTTGTGGATAGTTTAATTATTTTTAGAAAAACGTTCCCAGGAATGTTCGAGCTATCAAAATTAGCCAAAGATTCAATACCAAACGAAACAACAGATAATTTCCACGAAGCGATGTATGATACACATTCTGCAAAAATTAGGTCGCTTCATTGGTAAAGAGTCAGAGTTATCAATATACATGAAATCATATAAAGAATGTATTTTAGAGCGACCAGAGAGCGAAAGAAGTGCCTTAAAAAATGTTATATCACGAATTATTGAAAAAAATTGCTAACAAAATATAACATTCGATTTTCTAAAACAAATGTATCACGATGAAGGAGAAGAAGCAGTGATTAATCACCTAACTGGAAAATTAGAGAATAGAAAACATAGAGATACTAAAAATAGGAAAGCATTAACTAAAATCATTGATGATTTTAAAATATATGTTTTATTTAATATGATAGTTAGAAAAATAAATTATATTACATTCATTGTTGTTTATATTTTTTGTAGAATAATACGTTATATTTTATTACCCTGTTAGAAATCTGAATCATTTTTGTTTATGTTTACAAATATTCGAATTATGTTATACGTTCATGTGTTGTACAAATGTAGAAATAAAAAAAGTTTATGCACTGTTGTTTACCGTTACTCGCTAAAACTGCATTTTATTTTATATCTATTCCTATTGTAATATGTTTAAAATGCATCAGTATATATCAACGCAATTATTCGCAATTATTCACAATTATTATTCATAAGTATATGCATTCCAAAACACAATTCAATTCAGAACAGCAAGACCCTCGCGCTCTCGCTTATTTTGCCACGATTCTCAGCCTTCTCTATCTTGCACTTCTCATACGCAATAATTTAGAAACTTCTTATGGCAATAACTAAATAACTGTATGGCTACGCGTGCTTAGTTTTTTCTATAGAATTTATTACTTACCTTTTAATAATAAACTAGTTTTTAAAAAATATCTGAATGGAGGGTTTTTAGTTATGCCTTAAAATGTGGTGTCTGCGGTAGTTCACTATAGGGATTACGTGTTAAACGTTGCAACTTTGAAGCCTTGCCTTGCTTCCGGTGTGGTAAATGATTAAAAAAATTTAATGTGATACAGGTAATAATGTTAACTGAAAGTGGTATGAATATAAACTAAATCTGATTGGAAGTGGATTTTACGACAACAATTCTCTTTCGGTACTCTTTTGCTATTAGCGATAGCGGCTTAAAAAGTCCGAGTATCACAGGTGGCTTATCGGTAACGGTAAGTATCAAAAACAAAGAGAGTAAATATAGAGAAACGTTTTTATTGTTTTTATTGCTTTTTTTATTCGAGAAAGGCTTAAAAGTCTTCTGTCGGAAGCCGCAAAAAAATGAAAATTAATATAAATGTCTGGATTTTGTAAAATGGGTCATTCTAGTTTGTTCTGCAAATCAGATTAGTTGATTAGATAGTTAGTTAGTGAGGTGAATATTTCAGTGTAAAAAATGGTAAGTAGTGTAACTAAAACTGAATACGATGTATTTTTAATATTCTACGCTTAATTCTAATTGAAATTTCTGAAACATGTTCTCTATCAAGACTCAGTAGTTTTCGAGATATTTAACATTTAAATTTTTTTTCCCATAAAAGGCAATTAACAATATGGCTAATAATTTTACCTTGCAACTACCAACTACCTACTAATTGTAAAGTATTTTTAGGTAATTTTTTTTCAAGGTCCTGTAATACATACTAATACATATTTATTTTCAACAAATGTTGTACAGGGTGTTCAAAAAATGTAATTCAATTAGTTGGCAAAGACAGATGTAAAACAAAATTTTTTCAAATAGAATATTCTATATTCTATATCAAAACTCATCAGTTTTCGAGATATTTAACGTTTAAATTTTGTTTCCATAAACGTAAATAAGATTGCTAACAATATGACATTTCATATTGTCGTCATCAGTTCCGCCACAAAGACGGCAGAAATGGAAGAAAGAAAATTTGCTGATTCTTTGAAGCAATATTTGAAACCGTCAGAAATAAGTGTTCTTCCTGAACTTGAAAATACCGACGATGCTCGTTCGCCCTAGTTGTTCCTCAGCCCCAAGTTCCTCATTTGTTTCTGATTGTAATAGTTAAAAGCCTCAGGTTTTCAAGTAAGCCAATGAATAATTGAATTTCGTTATTTTCAGAATATAACGAAAAGTTCTCGTGGAATAGTGGTTTGCGTGTCAGTCTATCACGTGGGCGGCCCGGGTTCATTTCCCGTCCAAAGCAATTTTTACAAGCTTTTATTTAACTTGCAATGTTTGTATGTTCGGGTCAAATCTTGCAACAGAATTTTGACCAACTTCTAGTAGTCCGATTAATTTGAAATTTGGTAGGTCATTTTTCTGGTGACTATGCATTATGGAATTTTTGTTAGAGGAAAAAACAAAACGGCGGCTCCAATATGGCGGACAATATTTGTAATTATGGTCCCATTTGATCCAAAATTGGTATGTGATAGTTTTCGGGGTTGGAAATTATGATTTTTTTGTCAAAATTCATAAATCCAAGATGGCTGCTCCAAGATGGCGGACGAGTTTTGTGATTATGGTCCGATTTTATTCAAAATTGATATGTGAGGGTTTTCGGGGTCGGAGATCATGAATTTTCTGTCAAAATCCATAAATTCAAGATGGCGGCTCCAAGATGGAGAACGAGTTTTATGATTATGGTCCGATTTGATTCAAAATTGGTATGTGATGGTTTTCGGGGTCGGAAATTATGAATTTTTTGTCAAAATCCATAAATTCAAAATGGCGGCCCCAAGATGGAAGACGAGTTTTGTGATTATGGTCCAATTCGATTAAAAATTGGTATGCGGGGTGGACAATCGTTAATTCCATATAATTGTTGTAACTTTCCTCGTTGAAAATTCAAATATAACAGGAATTCTGGTAATTTTATCCTGTGACCTTCTGCTGAGCTATTTACTCTTCTGTAATAAATGACTCGATTGTCTTTTTCATCGACAAATTTCTTATATACCCAAATTCTCCAATTTCCGGGCAATTTTCCTAAAATTTTTTCCGTATCAATCGGGCTATTACGAACATATCCAAATATCCAAATCGGTCCAGCCGTTCTCAAGTTTTGCGCTTACAAAGAATTTTTATTATATAAATAAAGATAACAAATAAATGTGCAAATCAAGTTGTCGAGGTTTGGTCGAATTCCATCCGAAATATCCGACGATAAAACAGGATTTTTAATAGACATTCATTGGCCACTTTATGAACCATGCTGGGAAATACCATAAACAAAACCAAATCAATAATATCAACTGTAGAGTGTTATAGAATATCCATTCTCAGATGGATGGGCTGATAAACCTGAGCAAACATGATAGGATTTTCGCTTTGACCGAACATGCCGTATATAGGCGGAGATTAATTATTTTACTTCAAATGTAGTTTGCCTATTTTTTAACCGACGAAAAATAAAATCAATAATAAAAACCTTTTAAATACAAGCTTTTATTCAAATGCGCTCAAAAGTAAAAAATAATTGTTTTGGACGTGCGACGTAGGTTATTCCGTGAGTTACGTACAAGCGCGGATACAGAGGGGGGGGGGGGGCAATGGGTCCCCCCTGACGCACGACCAAAGCACTTTTTCTAACCAATTCAAAAAAAAATCATCTATATTTACTAGAGTCATTTTTAATGCATGACTACTTTAATAAAAGACGCTTGTGTGCCTTCTCGCTCTGTCTTGTCGCACTAGGCGAAATCCTCACGTCTCATGACTGGCTTGATGAGCTGTAATCAAATTCAACTGTATTTCTCGACAGCAACTGCACTATTGGTTTCTATATCTTATTAGAACAAATTTTCTGAAAAATAAGTTATCACACAAAAAATGCCCCCCTCCCCCTTGAACGAAATCGTGAATCCGTGAGTTATAGATTCAAGAGCTTGTCGCGCGAAGTTTCCAGTTCGAATACAAAAGCGACAAGCTTTCGAACCTATAACTCACGGAATAACCTACGTCGCACATCCAAAGCAATTATTTTTTACTTTTTAGCAAATGTAAATAAAAGCATGTCTTCAAAAAATTTTTTCTTTATCATTTTATTTTATGCTTTTTAGTAAGTACGCCTTAATCTATACATTTTTGTTAATGCATCGTCATTATGAGGCCTTCCGCCATCCTGAAGCTGCTATCTTCAACTTATGAATTCTGATAAAAAATCAAACATCTTCGACTAAATTCATAATCTCCGACCCCAAAAACCCCGACATACCAATTTTGAATAGAAACGGTCCATTATCACAAAACTTGTCCACCATCTTGGAGTCGTCATCTTGAATTTATAAATTTTGACAATAAATTCATAATCTTCGACCCCGAAAACCTCCAAATACCAATTTTGAATAGAATCGATCCATAATCACAGAGATCGTCCACCATATTTGAGCTGCCATTTTGATTTTATGGATTTTGACAAAAAATTATAATCTTTAACCCCGGAAACCTCCACATACCAATTTTGAATAGAATCAAACCATAAATACAAAACTCGGCCGCCATCTTGAATTCATGAATTTTGACGAAAAATTCATAATCTCCGACCGTGAAAACCTCTACATACCAATTTTGAAGAGAATCGGACCATAATCACAGAGATCGTCCGCCCTCTTGGAGCCGCCATTTTTATTTTATGAATTTTGACAAAAAATTATAATCTTCAACCCTGATTACCCCCACACACCAATTTTGAATAGAATCAAACCATAATTATGGTAGAACCAGAATTCTAAGAGGGTCGTAAATCACCAACCACTTGAGTTATCAGCAGGCGGTGGATTCTACGCAGAGTTGTACCTGCCCTAGCCATCAAATTTTGTTTTATAGGTAGGTATAATGATAGTGGGTCAAATTATTAAGAAAAATCGCTTGAATATAATTGAGAATTGTTTATTTATATATAATATATGTTAATAATATATATATATATATACATATAATTATATTATATTATATAATAATATATGATATACCTAATTAATGTAAAATTTCAAACTTTGTACTTTATAAAAAGTTCAGTTTCTCAATAATAGGTATTTATAAACAAAATTACTCACGAAGATCAGTTTCAGTGTCGTCATCCAAATTGGTAATAAACTTTTCTTTGGGAATTTTTTCTATATCCATATATGACTTTTCCACCTTTTTAATATGGGAAACACACTTGGCCCAGCTGCTATCAGGAAAGTTTGCAGTTTCTGTTTGAATAAGAGCTACCACAGTTGAACTTAAGGTTTGAAGTTTTGGGGCGCATTTTTCAGGGGTTGGGGTTGTTGGATTGTTTATTCCTACTTGTTTTCAAAATTTTTAAATCTCGGTTTGTTACATTTCTTTTTCTTGGGGTTTGTTTGGTTCTTTTTTCACATGGGGATTGTGTAGGGGGCTGGTTTTTTGATGATTGGGGGTTTCTGGTTTATTAGTCCATTTCTTTGGGTTTTGGGTTTGATGGGGGTTTATACCATCTATTTTGGACCCTTAAATGGGTTCACACTGGAATCGTGTTTTTGTTAAAGAAAACTTTTTAAAAACTTGATCCTTGGGCATTCCACCTTCCAGGGAGATAAAACATTCAATATAATTTTATTATATCTCATCCCCTATCTAGTTTTCTGAACCCAGGTCTTTTGTTTTTTTTTTAAAATAGGGTTCTTACTATTTTGAACGACAAGGTAGTTTTTGTTTTAAAAAAGCACTTTTTTTGGCTTGACCCTTTGGACATTCCAGAGGAAATTTTCATTCAATATAATTTGTTTTTTTTCAGAGGGGGGTAACATTTAATTAATTTGGGGCTACGACCACCACTTGGGAAATCTACGTCAGGATGAGCCCGGACGCTACATTTTTGACACTTTTAAAAAGAAAACAAGTGACACAACGGAATATTAAAGGGGGTAATGACTAAAAAGTTGTTTTTAACTTTCCCTTTACCAAAAATTTGGGAAAACGGTCCCGTTCTCAAAAAAGACTTGCTTTCCCAAAACTGTATTTAAATTTTTTTTGTTACCGAAATAGACCTTTCGCTATAATTTTCGTTAATAGCCATAAGTACTGGGTTTGGCCAGGTAAGTCAATTTCATTATTCACGCACATTTAAACATATCCTTACCAAGGGTTCTAAATCAACCCTACATGATTTTTTATTATCAAATAAATTTAAATTCAAAACTGTCAACAAAAGCCAAAAATAATGGAGAGCCCACTATTATTAAAATGCCAAACTATTTCATGAGATATTTTAATCCGGACCTGGGAATCTTTGAAGGGGCACACACTTTTATTGCTTATCTATATTTCGAACAATAGGTAATAATGAGGGTCGTCGGCTAATATTGATTTACGACCTTCTTAGATTTCTGGTTCTACTTTACAAAACTCGTCCGCAATCTTGAATTTATGAATCTCCGACCCCGAAATCCTCCACATACCAATTTTGAATATAATCCTAGCATAATCACAGAGATCGTCGGCCATCTTGGAGCCATCATTTTTATTTTATGAATTTTGACAAAAAGTTCATAATCTTCGACCCCGAAAACCCCCACATACCAACTTTGAGTCGAATCGGACCATAAACACAAATCTCGTTCGCCATCTTAGACCAGCCATTTTGTTTTTTTTTCTAACACAAATTCCATAATGCATTGTCACGGGAACTATGAACACCTGCCAAATTTCTCTTTAATCGGGCAACTAGAAGTGGGCCAAATTTAACTTGTAAGATTTGATTACAGACAGACACTGGGACAGGTAAAATTAAATAAAAGCTTGTAAATAATAAAAAGGTTCTCTAGTACACGAGTATTTTTTTTATATTTGACCACGTATAACTTTTTGAAAAAAAAATGTCACCCCTAAGAGTAGAAAAATAGGGGATATTTATCGTTCACCCACTGAATTTTCACCCGTTAACCGATTCTACCACTCATAATTTTGTACTGGGTTATCCGATTTAGATGATTCTTTTTTTATTGGATACTTCAGAGTTGGTCATATTTGAATTTGGAAAGGAATAATCCACCCCTAAGGTTAGAAAAATAGGAGATGATTGATTTTTCATCTGAGAACCGATTCTGTTGAAACTTAGCACAGATATGGTTTCTACTACAACTGCTAGAACCTTGAACTTCAATAAATATTAATTTATCTGGAGATAGACTTAGAGTTTTTCTCCAACCCCAACTTTCTGGAACTCCACTATGAGATGGACTATTGAAAAAAAGTGTCTAAAATCCACTAATAACTACCTACTCAATTGACTCCAGGTATCCATTATGTTGTAGTGTCATCAGAACTACATATGTGTGCCAAGTTTCAACAGAATCGGTGATGAAAAATCAATCATCCCCTATTTTTCTACCCTTAGGGGTGGATTATTCCTTTCCAAATTCAAATATGACCAACTCTGAAGTCTGAAGTATACCCTATCCAATAAAAAAGAATAATCTAAATCGGATAACCCGCCAGTACAAAGTTATGAGTGGTAGAATCGGTTAACGGATAAAAACTCAGTAGGTGACAAATATCCCCTTTTTTCAACCTTTAAGGGTGATATTTTTTGTTCAAATTCAAATGGGACCAACTTCGAGGTATACCCTATCCAATGGAAAAAGATTAATCGAAATCGAACTACTTTGTGAAGAGTTATACGTGGTCAAACATAAAAAAATATACGCGTCGACTAGAGAACCTCCTCCCTTTTTTCGTCGGTTAAAAAATAGGCAGTTACATTTAAAGTAAAAGGAATAAATCTCCGCCTATAGTCGGCATTTTCGGTCAAAGTGGCAAACCCTATCATGTTTTGCTCGGGTTTATCAGCCCATCCAATTGAGAATGGATATTCTTATAACACTGTAGAGTGTTGAAAAGTCTATGAAAAGGTCCTGTTATTTTCGTCGGATATTTCGGATGGAATTTGACCAAACCTCGAAAACTTGATTCAACATGTATTTGTTTTCTTCATCTATATAATAAAAATTCTTTGTAAGCGCAAAACGTGAAAACGGCTGGACCGCTTTGGCTAAAAAAAAATAATGTTCGTAATAACCCGAGGGTGGTTGATACGGAAAAATTAGGATAGTTGTCCGGAAATTCGAAAATTTGTAGAGTCATTTATTATCGAAGAGGAAATAGCTCAGCAGTTACACTGTCGCCTACCAAGCAGAAGGTCTCAGGAACGAATCCCGGTCAGGGTAAATTTTTTTATTTTATCAAAATAACGGCTGGACCGATTTGGCTAATTGTTTTTTGAATCTCCTTAATACTCCGAATAAGGTTCTTAGGAAAAGAAATAATTTTTAGAAAAGTTATTAGAAATGTCTTTGTCCTGGAAAAGTTTTCAGGAATATACCGGGTGATTCTCTAAGGTGGCTCACCCCTATAACTTTTTTATTATTGAATATAGAAAAACTAAATTTGGGGGTTGTGTATTATAGTTCAATTTACATTTTTTGACAAATTTACTTGCTTTGCCGTACTTTCGGTTTGACCGGACCAACTTTCGATTAAATGGGATATTAAATATATTTTTACTTATTTCGATCGAGAATGACATTCTGAATCCAACAACACCTAACTCGTCAATATTTGACAAATAAAGTCATTTTTATTCCAATTTTTATTTTTCGATCTTGAATGCCATGGATCATGTAAATCGCTTCATTCTTGATCAAGTAACATGGAAAAAATACGACTTTGAGGCTCGTGACTTCACAGTCGTTTTTAGAATTATTTAAAAGTCGCAAATATGAATTTTTCCAGTTAACTTGAATTGGAAAGGGGGTGGCTCGTCGGCTTTTTGTGAAAGATCATTTTTTACGAATATTTTGATACCATTATTTTCACTATTTTTCTATATAATTGCAAGAAGCGATCATGCCTAATAACAAATAATACGTATTCGGTATACTTATGCACCAAGTCCTGTTATTCTAGTTATCCGTGACAAACAATTGAAGCTGTTCCTAGGACTACCTAAACAAATAGACTAATAAATATACTGTCACTTTCAAACATTTATTTGTTGTATAGTTTATAATTTGATATGGAAAATTATACTTGAAACGAGAAAATTGACATGTTGCTAATTTACGGAGAAGCAAAAAAGAATGCAGCTCGAATTTATGCTCAGAGATTCCCTAATCGTCGCCATCCCACTCGGCATTATTTTCCAAAACTGGAAAGGAAAATGCGAAATGAACCAGAAGAAAATGCCAATAACTTCATCGTCAGTGAAGAAAAGAAATAGACGTATTGGCCAATGTTGAAGTGAATTGTACAGCGTCAATTCGCCAAATTGTTTCTGATTGTGATATAAGTTATTCTTCAACAATATAATTATCGATCATTCAAGTACCAACTATACCAACATCTTTACGATAACGACCACAACCGAAGATTAACTTATTGCAACAGGTTATTGACTAAATACAGAAAAGATGTACGTTTTCCATTTTAAATTATTTATTCAGATGAAACTCGATTCACCAACTTGGGTCTGTTCAATCGGAACAATAAAAGGTACTGGTCTCGAACAAATTTACATGTGATGCAAGAAGGAAATTTTCTAGAGCGATTTGGTTTCAATTGCTATATGGGTATTATCGGAGGAAAACTTTTGGGGCCAATAATTTTCGACGGACAACTTATTGCGGAAAGATATCTGCAGTTCCTTAGAAATCAAATTAATGATTTTATTGAAGATTTGCCACAGGCTAACCAAGTTGATATCTATTTTCAACAAGATGGAGCGCCACCTCACAATTCTCAAGTCGTAAGAGAACATCCGAATGACACTTTCCCAGAAAAGTGGATTGGCACTTATGGACCTATCCAGTGGTCCTAATTTTTCATAATGTATTATTTCTTTTTCATATTCTAGATCACCAGATCTTACTCCGCTAGATTTTTTTATCTGGGGAACAATGAAAAATCAGGTGTAACACAGCATCAGCTACCCGTGAAGAACTGGAGTATAAAGTAAGGGTGGCATTCCAGAACATCACTGCGGAACAGCTAATCAATGTGGTGCGCGCAACAATTGAAAAAGTTGAACTTTGCCGTGATCAAAGAGGAGGTCATTTTGAAAATTCAGAACCTTAATGGACTATTTTCCGACTTTTGAATAATTCTTAAAACGACTGAGAAGTCATAAGCCTCAAAGCGATTTACACATCCATGGCATTCTAGATCGAAAAATAAAAATTGGAATAAAAATTACTTTATTTGTCAAATATTGACAAGTGAGGTGTTGTTGGATTTACAATGTCATTCACGATCGAAATAAGTAAAAATATATAGGATGTCCCATTTAAAAATCGGAAGTTAAGGTCATTTCCGGTCAAACCGAAAGTATGGCAAAGCAAGTAAATATGCCAAAAAATGTAAATTGAACTATAATACACAACCCTCAAATTTGGTTTTTCTATCTTCAATAATAAAAAAGTTATAGGGGTGAGCCACCTTGGAGAATCACCCGGTATAATCAAACACAAAATATTTTTTGTCGTTTGTAATAGAACAAATAAGGTTTTTAGGGAAAGAAAAGTTTTAGAAAAGTTATTGGATTCGGGAAGAATTGAAAGTGCTTTTTTCTATGGGATTTTTGAACACCATTACGGGGTAACGGAATAACGGGATAACAGGAAAACGGGATGACGAGATAAGTGGATAACGGGAAGCGAGAAGAGTCTAAAGCATAAACTAGATGGAACACCACAAAGAAAAAACCTAGGAAAAAAAGAAATTCTACGCGGACAAGAGTTTTCAGGATTTCTTTTTAGGGAACATAGAAATTTGGACAGGTTGCTTGTTGGGTCATCTAGTAAAATATAAAAAAACTATGTTCGATGGTGGCCGCAATGAAGCATATCAGTAATTTTATTAGTTGGAAAGCTTTGCCCTTATTCATTTGAACATAAATATATTTTTCTTGCTGAATTATGACTCGCGCAGTGCGTCCTTATAAAAAAGTAATGAATTGCTGTTTATGAGTTCAGCAGGTCAGTTTCAGTGAATCGAAAACAATGCATATTATTGTTGGATTATTTTTTGTTTGATATTTTTGTGATTGTAAACAACCATTGAACGATCGACGATTCAAGCTCATTCATTCAAATGATTTCCATTGAAATGGTTTTTACTAATTAATTTTTTTCGGCCATTAGGGCCCATCCATAAATTACGTCATACGAATTTCATGATTTTTGGACCCCACCCCTTCCTTGTCACCAAGTGGTCACATTTGTGTGACATATTTTGCTATTTTTTTATTATTAAATTAAAACAGAATTTCCAAAATTATTTATATATTTCTATTCAAAATATGTTTTCATAAAATCAATCATATTTCAAATATTTTAGAAAATGTGTTAAACATAACAAATCGACTGAAGGATACAAAATGTAATTATCTTTGTCCATGGACTTCATATTATTCACAACTGCAGTAGCAGTCACCTTCGTACTCGATTTGGATAATGTTAGTGTGATAATGATGTGTCTTCGTCCAACCATGGCATACAGTGCTTCTCAAAAGTCCTCTCCCCCCCTCTTATTTTTGGAACGATTATACATAAACAAGTGAAATTTGGAAACTGAATATTAAAGGTTGTAAACTTCCCTACTAGTGATGATACATGACGAAATCGTCAAAGATGACGTCACAAGGCCATTGTGACCAATAATTTTAAATGGAACCCTACGGCAAGCGACACCTCTTTTAAAAGGTATCGAAAAAACCTATTTAATGATACTAATTTTGTTTGTGTTTATGGCAGTTTTGGCAACTCGCTTTTAAAAAACGCAAAAGCTGTGATGAATTAAATCAGTTAATACTAAAATTCCAAATTCAAGCTCCGCCTCTGGATAGTTGTCAAATAAGCTGACGTTTTTGTTAGTCTCCCTAATTCGACGTTTTTGTAATTGTCCAAGTTTTTGTACATTTAATAATTTGTGTATTGTTGATCGAACGTTTAACTGTTTTGGCAGCTTTTGGTACTTTTAATATTTTTGTACATTTTGATAATTTGTTAAGCTGTTGTGAGCCGAACGTTTAAGTGCTCCAAGAAGCGAAATGGTACGTGCTTTAGGTGATAAAGTAGCAGCGATCCTAATTCTTGGTGAAACTGGACAAAATATTCATGCAGCAGAACGCATTTTTAATGAGAGGTTTCCCGATCGCCCCGTTTCGAGGACTTATTTAAGGGAGCTTTTTCGTAAGTTTGAAACAACGGGTAGTATTAATGATGCGAAACGATCTGGCAGGCCACAAATTTCTGATGAGAAAAAAATTGATATACTGGCAGAAGTAATAGTTAATCCTACCTCTTCAACAACTCACGTTGCATTTACCTGTGAAGTCAGTCGAAGTACAGTACACAGGGTGTTGAAAAAAAACAAATTTCATCCATACAAATTAAAAATGGTTCATCAACTCTCAGACGACGACCCAGACCGAAGACTAGAATTTTGTGAAAATATGGAAACTAAAATTAACCAACAGCCAGACTATGTCAAAACAATTTGTTTTAGTGACGAAAGTACTTTCTATCTAAATGGAAATGTAAATACAGAGAATGTGAGGTATTGGAGTGACGCAAATCCTCACCTGTTTCGTGAAACACACACCCTATTTCCCCAGAAGGTGAATGTTTGGGCAGGTATCCTGGGAAACCACATCGTTGGGCCTCTTTTTTTAAATACTAATTTAACTGGTGAGGTTTATCTGGAGCTGTTACAAAACGCAATAGAACCGTTAATCCTTGAAATTTTGGAAGATAATCCAGATGAATTCGGCAATTTGGAAATAACATTCCAACAGGATGGTGCTCCTCCACACTATTACGATGCAGTAAGACGGTATTTGGATGAGGAGTATCGTGGTAGATGGATTGGACGACGAGGTTCAACGGAATGGCCAGCTCGATCACCGGACCTCACACCTTTGGATTTTTTTCTGGGGGGGTACCTTAAATCGAAGGTTTACGCCACTGAACCTGACAATATTGACGTTTTAAAACAACGTATTGTTGCAGAATGTGAGGCTGTTTCAGCAGACACATTTGCAAAAGTATGAGAAGAGTTTGAAAATAGGATATTTCACTGTCAGGAAGTGAATGGAGGTCACTTCGAGTAATTTCTTCAAGAAGATACTGATTCTTAAATCTGTAATTAATATCATACTGAATGGAATTTAAATTGTTTTGTTTACTAATGAGCCATTAAAACTGCCATAAACACAAACAAAATAAGTATCATTGAATAGGTTTTTTCGATACCTTTTAAAAGAGGTGTCGCTTGCCGTAGGGTTCCATTTAAAATTATTTGTCACAATGGCCTTGTGACGTCATCTTTGACGATTTCGTCATCTATCATCACTAGTAGGGAAGTTTAAAACCTTTAATACTCCGTTTCCAAATTTCATATGTTTATATATAATCGTTCCAAAAATAAGAGGGGGGAAGGAGACTTTTGAGAAGCACTGTATAGCATCGTCATTGTTTATCAAACATAGAACTTCTCTGCCACGTCTTCATTCACAAATTCATAGATTACATAGTTAAAAACTATCATCTTATATGAAATCCAGATGATATTTACTTGAGAAATGAATTTAAAGTATACAGGAACACTCTAGATGCTCTCATGAATAAATGTAAGGCAGAATATTATAAAAGAGAAATTAATAAAAATAAGAACTGTTCGAAACACATGTGGAAGTGTGTTGAAAAATTACATAGGAAAGAAACTACCAATAACCTCAAAGAAATACAGCTAGATGATGAAATCCTTACTGATACTTTTGATATAGCAGAATCGTTCAATAACTATTTCATCAATGTTGGAGCAAATATTGCGAATGAAATAACAGAAACAGATAGAAAATTCCCCAGCAATAGAATTCCAAATACAATTTGGCGCCAACAGATGAAAATGAAATAAAACATGTTGTAAAAGAACTGAAATCAAGTAAAGCTCTGGATTGGAGGAATCGGAGCAGAGAAAAAAAAATGCAGTGATCTGTTAGTATACCCTATAAAAACAATATAAATATGTTTTAAAACTGTATCGATCTATTGAAAAAAAAATAAAAAAGTTAGTTTAGAAATACATATTTCAGATAATCAATATGGCTTCGTAGAGGGTAAATCAACGCAAGATGCAATTGCTGAATTAATCAGAAACATTTATACTGCGGTAGATTCAGAGGAACCAGCATTTTGTGTCTTCATCGATTTGACAAAAGCGTTCGATACCGTAAGCCATCCAAATTTAATGAAATCTCCCGAAAATATTGGATTTAGAGGCAAATCACTAAATCTAATTAATAGCTATCTCAATAATCGACAGCAATGTATACAAATAGCTGATACTTTGAGTAATAAGAAAACTATACGATATATGGAGTTCCTCGGGGAACTGTTTTAGGGCCGATTCTTTTCATACTTTATATTAATGAAATGTTCAACTTACCTATTCCTAGTGATATAACTGGTTTTGCCGATGACACGGTTGTTTTTTAAGGACCGAAACTGGCTCAGTCTGAAAAAGAAAATTCGAAACGCAATACCAATTTTATTCGATTTTTACAGGAGTAAACTTCTCACAGTAAATACAGAAAAAACAGTATACCTACCACTTATTAGTTATGAGACAAACTTACCGAGTTTTGACCAAATCGAAATTAAAAATGAAAACCAAACCATGCGCTTGATGGAAAAAAGAACAATTAAATATCTTGGCGTCACGCTGCATAGTCACTTGAGACGGGATGCTCACATTTCGATTATAGTGAAAAAACTCCGCTTTTATTTGAGTAAATTCAAATATTTGAAAATGGTCTTTGACGTCCATCATCTTCGAATTATGTATCATGCCCTTGTTCAAACACATATTTTTTATGGAATTATTGCATGGGGTGGAGTAACCAACAATCACTTAAAAATTTTCGAAACCCTTCAGAAATGGCTCATAAAAATCATACTAGAAAAAAAGGGATTATCCCAGTGAAGATCTTTAGAGGGAATCAGGGTTGTTTGATATACGTCAATCTTTTAAGTTCTCACTCTTTTAGTATACCAACGCAAAAATGTTTCATCAAGCAAACGAGTAGACCATGTTTATAACACCCGGTATGAAGAAGAATCTCTAGAGGTACCTAGAATGCTATTGGACAGCGATGTTATATATTTCTTGCTCCCAAACTATACAATAGAATCCCAATTGAAATGAAGAATCTCAACTCATCACTATTTAAGCAAGAAGCTAAGAAATGGATTCATAATAAATCTAGATAGGAGATACAAAATTTTATAAACCACAATAATATATTATGAAAGTTATCTGTATTCCAAAATCTTATTCAATTGAACTCAATTTTTTGACATTTTAAATTGTATATTATTGTATTTTAATCAGTATGTATTTGTATTAGTAGTAGAATTTTCATTACTGTTAATTTTATTATTATGATTTACACATTATTTAACATTTTAGATTGTATGTTATTGTATTTTAATCCGTATGTTATTGTATTAGTATTATTACTAGAATTTTTATTACTGTGAATTTCATTACTATGATTTCAGTGCTATTTGGCATCTTTATCACTATAGTATTATTAGGATTGGGCTGGGTCCGGTCCGCCGGTCGGGTCTGACAGTCGTCATGTCATGTCACCGGCAAAAATTATAGTTTTACGAACCGGCACCGCTTGCTGCTTTTGATGTTTTAGTTTGGTGGTTTGGTGTTAGTTTATTTGTGTCTATGCTATTTCTTGCTGTTACTTTCTCGGATTCGTCAAAAATTATGTCCTATGTACTAGTAGAGTTCTCCGAGAAGGACGGGGAAGGGGTCGCCATTATCAACGGAATTTGGCTAACGCCAAGAAAGCTGGAAGTGTTGTGGCCGCCATTGAAAGACCAAAGAACTTTCGATGAATATATCATCAATGATGTAGATAGATAAAGGCAGTGGATAGATTGTAAACTAATTTCCAAAAACAAGTCCTTGAAGTTTTAACAGAACAATGAATTACAGACTGAAGTAAATATTCAGAAGTTGCTCTTACTGACTGACAGTTCGTCAATGGCTATGTGTAAAACAGAAACAAAAATAATTATTAGAGCATCTACTCTTCAACAGATATATATTCCTCTCTTTCATATTTATACTCCTGGAGTCGGATGTCACGCAGGTAGCTATCTGCCTCCGTGGTGACGTTGGCTGTTGCCCTGGAATGCAGGGTCTGCTGACCGAAACCACAAATGAGCGGCTGGCTTCTGTTTGTTGACTCCGTTGATTTGTCGTTTTCCACCAAGTGTTGTTCATCCTTGCACTTCACCACCGTACTGATGAGGGCCGAGAGCCCGATACACGTGTCTACGGTTAACACTTTTCTCTGAGGGCTATGTCCATTAAATTCCTTCCATGTATATATATATATATATATATATATATATATATATATATATATATATATATATATATATATATATATATATATATATATATATATTGTTATGTTATGTTATGCCAGTTATAAGTTTTAAAAAGAAAAAACCCATAAAAAGAATAATTAATAAATAGTTATTAGTTTCAAGAGATTGTTTTCACATAATTTTGGAAGTTCTATTTATTTGTAAGCCTATGTATAATATGGATAGATAGAAATGTCAAAATACTATAACACAATCAATTTCATACACTGTCATAATGATTATAACCCATAATTGGTAAAAAGACAACAAAAAGTCTAGTTTTACAAAATTTTCATGAATAAAAAGTGATCAACACATTTATAAATTTGAAACATACAGTATATGAAATTGTAGATAACTAAAAGTAGCCAATGGTAGAACAGCAAACTTCTTGATGAGAATAGCCAATCAGGGAATAGATGGTCATATGGAAAATTGGAAATTGTGAGAGAATAACAACGGGGTGATGTCATAAGCAATTATTATTGAAATATGTACATAGTAATAAGAATGGGAAAATATTTTAACCCAAAAAAAATTTGGTGCGGAATTCAAAATTCAAATAAAAAGGAAAATTGTAACTAGGTGAAACAAACAAAGCCAGAAGGGAGATCGAAAATAAATTACAAGGGAATGCGACGCAACATTTGAGAGAAAGAAAAATGAAATAATTCCAACATTTGAAGAACAAAACTAATATTACCTTAATTATACAACATATCCAAGTGTCCAAAGCTGATTTCTGCATATGTATGGTTCCTGATTTATGGTATTGGAGTTCCTGATAGAGCTTGGAGTGAGAAGGGATCCAGTTTCAGGGCATATCTTGAACACCGACATTTCCAGCCAGGTATAAAAACTTTAATAGTGCACATCCGGTCCTGAACAATTTCACAAATAACGTATTTCACATCTGAAGAACTTTATTTCACTTTATTTTGAACTATAACAGAAAACTTCACTCTCAAGGAAAAAGTAAATATACAGGGTCAGAATAAGATCGACAAACTCGCCTATTATATTTGTATTGCTTCAGCCTATTGTATTAGCAATGCTTTGTAATGCGTTTCTTGTTTCTTTGCGTTCTTATAATAAATAATATTAATTTTTTGGATTTTTTCACTTGATGCCCATAAAAACCACCCTAATTAATGAATCTCGATCAGGCTCCTTCTTCTTCAGTGCCCATTGTGCGCCCACGTGATCTGAGAATCAGCTGGGCATGCCGATTTCTCTGACGAAACTCAGCAGTTTTCTCTGGGTTCAGAATTATGTTACCCAGGTTGATCTCCCTCTGGTTCACAAGAGCGGGGCATTCAATAAGGTTGTGCGACGATGTCTCGTCATCTTCCAGGCACCATCTGCATAAGGGATCACCTGTGATCCTGATGAGTTCCATGTGCCTGTTCAGGTGATTGTGTCCCGTTAGGAGCCCAGTCGCAGTCCTGATATCCTGTCTGTTGAGTGACATGATCTCTCTTGACAGTTTCTTCGAAGGCCCCTTTATTTGGAGCTTCGATTGCC
Source organism: Gonioctena quinquepunctata (assembly GCA_018342105.1). Lineage (NCBI taxonomy): Eukaryota > Metazoa > Arthropoda > Insecta > Coleoptera > Chrysomelidae > Gonioctena > Gonioctena quinquepunctata. The sequence continues at coordinate 949,666 of JAFIRS010000232.1, read as the reverse complement.
TCATGCATGGCGCCTCCTGCCATGTTTTGATGAACTGCTTCTGCAGCAGTCCCTCCATGTTTGAGAAGGCCATGCTATTGGGTTGCTATTTGGTTGATTGGTTTTGAAGATTGGTTCCGGTCCGACCGGAGTCTTTCCCGGTCCAATCTTGGCTACTCTGTCTGCCTCTTCGTTCCCAGGAACACCTGTGTGTCCTGGTGCCCATATGACACTGACTTCCTGGTTTTTTGCAAACTTTCTATGGCGTTTCTACACTCGGACACCAATTTGGATGAGATCTTGTTTGATCCTATCACCATGATTGCTGCGTTGCTGTCCGAGTAGATGAGATTAGGTCATCAACTTCTGTTATCGAGACTTTCCTGAACGCAGGCGAGTATAGCATATACTTCGGCCTGGAACACTGAGGCGTATTTGCCTAGAGGAACTGAGATTTATTTCTTTGTACCTTCCTTGTATACTCCTGCGCCTTACATTCACCCAAGTCTTGATCCATCTGTATACCAGGTTGATCCGTAGGCAGGGGGTCTGCCGGGCGCAGCGTCTTTCCATTCATCCCTCGTGGAAATGATGATTTTTTTTTGTCCCTTTTCAAAATTCAGAACCGGCGGGATGCTTACTCTTTCCATTTGTAGGATTGGACAGCCCTCCTTTGCCTTGTTCCAAATATTGGAGTGTCCATGGTCTGCCTCCGTGCCAATCTATTGGCCTGTACCTTCGAGTCTGTAGGCAGTACGCATGGCTTCTTGTTCAATGACTAGGTGCAGAGGTGGCAGCCCTAGCATAACTTCTAGAGCTCTGGTAGGCGTCGTCCTCATTCCTAGGTAAGCCAGTCTTTGTACTTTATCTAGTTCATTTCTGGACTTGCTTCTTGTGGTGCCGGTCCACTAAACGATGGACCCGTACGTTAGCGTCGGGCGAATTATCGCCGTATGTAGGGTTTTTGGTGTGCCCCACGTCTTGGCGAAGGCTCTCCTGCATGTCCAGTAGGGGCAGATAGCCTTCTTGGCGCGATTTTCAATCTGCTCGTTCCAGGTCATCTTGGAGTCTATGACGACTCCAAGGTGTTTCGTCGACCCTTTGTACGGAAGATGTCTTCCTGAGATACGTATATCTGGAAGAGTTCCTATTTTGCGTTTCTTGTTAAAAAGTACAAAGTCCGCTTTTTCTGGATTGATTCTTAACCCTCCGGTAGAACACCACTGTTCCACTCTGCTAAGAGCTTTCATGATGATTACTCCCAGCAGGTTTACCGGTTGGTCTTGAGCCAGCAAGACCAAGTCGCCTGCATACGCTTGTGCATACAGCCCTGACTCATTTAGCTCCGTGAGAAGCTCGTTAACCACCAAACACCATAAAAGGGGTGACAGAACTCCTCCCTGTGGACACCCTCTTGATACCTTGGCAGCGATCAGGCTCATATAAGTTGGTTGCTACCATTTATTTAGCATTATAACGCGAGTTCTGATGAGATACACTGAGTGAAAATATGTTGTGCGGCATCACATTCCACGCTCGCCCTGTGTAGAAACAAGCGCTGCATCCGCATGGTCTCATGCCATACTCAACATACATGAGCACGAACCATGTGCGAGTGTATTAATAGCCATTACAAGATCGTTGCATACACAATTTTTTCTACGGTCAATGAATAATCAAATAAAAATAAGAATTTCTGGTGGTGTACAAGATAATTATTCACTGCTCGACGTACTTATAGGTACTTTTGACGCGTTGTAAGTGAATGTCGATTAAAATTAAATGTCAAACAAGTATGTAGAAACATGCCACTTGATTATCCCTAAGTAAGTGTTTCTATAGGCCAAAAATTCGTTTCATAATGAAGAGTACATGTTTTTATTGGCCAAAATCTATTTCGAAATGAAAATCCGTGTTAAAATGGACAATATTAATAAATCGTTGCAGATATTTAATTCGCGTATTATAATACGGGAGTGGAAAAAAATTATTTTTTATTATTTTTGTACTTTTGTCGTGTGGAAAACGATTTTCTGGGCCAAAACCCTGTCATCAGCTACCCTGTGTACATTTGATCTCAGAGCGCATATGTATATGAGGAATGAACACGGTATAAAAACCGTACGAAGAAACATCGTTTCCTACGAATGTAAATAAATCGACAATTCACTCCGTAAACGTTCGCACCTGCCAATAAAACTCGGTAATATACATATTGGCAAAGGTAATGAGAGTGAGCGGATTTTCACACCTTCTGATTAGCGGGGCAAAGCCCTTTTCGACCGACAGTGATGCGGTGAATATTAATGATCTCGGTGCAAAAACCGACGGTATCTTGAAGTGCTTGCCTCGAGTGCGCTCAATGGGTGGGCCATAAACCCATTATCTATTGGCAATGGCACTTGAGATTTTCGGCTAGAAAGGCGTAATTTACTATTGCGGATAATCCTTGGAAGGCCTTTTAAATGTTTGGGATTTCGAAAACAAGTGAATGAAGTATTCTTTGTTTTGTTTCGGCATGTGGATTGGGTTCAAGATGTCCAGTTACAAACAGACTTTCTCTTAGAACCATGAAAAAAATACAATGAACGAACGGCATTTGGCCGGCTATGAGTGGGGGAGTAATAGTTTTCAAGGCCTAGAAAGCTTTTCTCAAATCGAGAATGGTCACTTCTCTTCGCCGCCTCTCGAGCTCCAATACGCTCTACGACCTGGGGCGAGTTATATTTTTTGTATTCTTCAACGGCGCTGCCTGCAGTGATTTTCTGCACTATAGCCAGTCCAGTTGATATTATACGAAGTGCTTCCTGGGGAAAAACAGCTCATTCTTTCACAGTTATTTGGAGTCCTAACTGTGATCCTCGAAGCCTGGCGATAATTTTTTTATTTTGAGAATTCTTATCGAAGCTTCAGATCCACAATCGCCCCTAAGGACTAGATACTGAGGGTTGATAGCCAACGGCAGCAGATTGAGGGATTTTTGGATCGTCAACTTCAAGAGTTCTAGCCTCCAGTCTTTTGATTAATCAACCTTTTCGTTTCAGCTCCTGATACAGGTTTTTCCAACGTCCAGCTGATTTCTACGTTATACGTTGATTTGTATACTGATTAACCCTTCTCTTACAGGATCCTGCACTCGTGTGCTTTGGCACGCGGGGTGGTCTAAGCCTAATTTGATTTCTCCTGAGGCTGGGAGAAAACCCCCTTATCGTCGGCAGCTCACTGACGTGATATCCCTCGCAAACCGCTATTTGTGACAGATACCCTGAAGCGAGACGTCAACCAGAATTGAACCTAGAGATCATACACGTGTATGAACCTCAGAGCACGGGTCTTTCTACGACTAAAAACGTATCAGTTACACTGCGGTGATAGGTGTAAACACGGGTTATTAATAATAAATTCTGTCAATAAAACTAAAGGTTTTAGTTCATGTGTGTCGAATATGTGTAGGGATCGTAGGTGCCTCTATGTGACCGTCGTCTCTGCAGTTGTACGCGTTATATAGTTCTGTCTTAGGGAAATTTTATTAAGATAGGTACGGTACGCACTTAATTTTTAGGGAGTAAATTCACTTTTGACATCCCTCCATGTCCTACAATTTACGCTCGAGGACTCGCCCCAAAACACAAATTCAACAAACTTCATGTGTACTTCACCCCATTGAAAGTATCACGCGAGTTTCATACAACCAAGCTCTTGTTTGTTCTCCATATGAGAATCGTCCGGCTTTTCAGCCCATCCTAACTGCGCCAGTCCGTGGTTCATTTTCTGTTGAAAATAATTTTTCCTTTGGCTCTAGCTTGGGGAGCCCTGAAATCAATAGAGACAATTCAGAGCTCACAGCTGTTTGTTGAATCGCGACGCGTCGAAAATTGCGCTACGGAATCTAGCAACCCTCTAGATTCGCAAAAAGCGGTTCATTTAAATTCACTTACATCTCCTAGGTTAAACCGTATGAGATGGAGTATGGATTGTATGAATGTGAACAAAAGTCCCGTTGGGAACTTTCCTGTTGAAGACAATGATGAAACACCGAATAATTTTTCTGTTGAACAGAATACAATGCGTGATCTGAGTCAGAGGGAAACTTCCACTAATTTTTGTTTCAATAGTCCATTGAGAGCCTCAAGTAATATTTTGAATTTTGGCGATAGACCCGCCAGGGTAACTCATACCCCAATAAATAATGGCTCACCTCAACGAATTTAGAACGCAATACGTTAAGTTCAGGGGCCTCCAGCCCACTCAATTTTTTTAAACAATTTTCAAGAAATTCAGGAATGAATGAAATGAGAATGTCTGAGTCAAACCGCCCCCGCACTCCAGACAATGATTCTCTTATATCAGAGCTCAATCGCTCGCGAGCTAGTAACGAGCCCCCGATCGAAGGGGTCCCACCTGCACGCGAGGCCGTTCATCAAACGGCCCGCCCGAATAGTGAAATCCCTGCTATTCGGCAGGTGGTATCGCAGGAGAAACAGGAAGAATGGAATATATTCCTAAGGTTTGAGAGATTCCCCGAAATGAGACGGAAGACACCAGTAATTAATGCCGGTGAGGAAATCTCACCGCCCCCTTCCCCTGTAGATAATTGACCTGTTTCGAGACACTTTTCAACAGGTGAAATACATTTATTATTCTGCTGGTATACTAACCAGACTCTGGGAATAAAATTAGTGGAAATGAACTGGAACTCAATAATTGTGCTAATTTAGCAGAATCGAAAACAGAGAACGAGGGCTTTGAGGGGACATTCAAAGGAAATTAGATATGGGAATTGAAAGATTTGACAGTTAGAAGTGACTGGTCGTTGGGCGGTGGACCATGAATGGTCACGTTGGCGGGGCGTCTCACCTGAAAGATGAGGGCCAGAAAAGAGTAGAGATGTCACATACAGCTAACGAGGGATGTTAATCGGGTCAGGTACTGATATAGTCGCATGGGGGATGATATTAAATTTGGGGTTTCTTTGGAGAATCGTAATGAGTGTCATTAGAGTAATAGGGGACAGTTAAATTAATATAGGTAGAGTCGGGAATCGGTGAATTATGTGAACCTGAAAAGTCTATTGCAGCTGTAGAGAAAATTTCATAGGAAGATAAAATAACACTAGAGCAAAGCTTTCATTAGAATGAGATGGTGTGAATTTTATAGTAAATGACGGGTTCATTTTGCAAAACTTGGGCGTATGATTTCGTGTGAGGAACAGACTTTAATTTATTTTTATTATGAACTAATTTTGATTTTCCTTAGTTTTATATTGATTTGTTTGTTTCTATTTTATTCCAATGTAAGTGACAACTTTCCTGAACAGTTTTATTTGGGGTGGCATTAAATGGATTTATTAAAAAGTGCAGAAAGCTCTTTTAAAGTCCATGCATGTTAAGACGTGGCCGAACTACACATTCTTGAGGAATAGGAATTCAAAACGGTGCAGTGCCTCACTTTATTGAGATAGTGATTCAACGTATCCGTATTTTTGGTGAATATAGAAAAACAAGGACTGGAATGAATATTTTTATAATCAAGAACAACCAACTATTAATTAAGTACTGTAATTCACAGCATCAAGTATTCAGCAAATTACATTCACCAAGAAAATATTAATTTAATAATAAAGTACATTTAAAATTAATCGGAGATATAAATTAAAAACTGCCTGGGAGGACCAAGCCATTGTCCGAACAGTTGCCTTATTTGTGAAACAAGTCGATGCATAGCTTGCAGGACCATGAACCTTCGGGGGGATTCACCAGAGCAGGGCTGAGACAGTACATGTGGTATCCACGGTCGCAATCATCACAGAACAGAAGCTGATCCTGTAATAGAAATACATATAATATACTTTATTGCCAAAATGTCAACAAAGAACATAGCACAAAGAAGTTTACATTTTGTTACAATCAGTTTACAATCAAATTAAATATACAAATAGGATATTACATGTAGCAATTTTCAGTGAATCAGGCAAGTTATATCGAGACTCATCACCAACTGTCGAAACTGTAAAAGACTTTAGTTTTTAGGTACTCTGTGACTAAGTGTCTGAATTTCTTCATGTTGTCGATGTTTTTAATAGCATTTGGAAGATATTTGTATGTTTTAATTGCTCTATAGTGTGGCCCTTTTTCAAAAAATGATGTATTGTGTTTTGGTATGCTCAGTTCATTTCTGTTTCTGGTACTGATGGTCATTTGGGGTGAGTAAAGATCACAATTTCTTGTAAAAATGTTATTGTTTCTTTGCAAAAGTTACTACAGTAAAAACCGGATATAACGACATTGAAGGGACCGTATACTTCGGACGTTATGTCCGATAGTTGTTATAAGCAATATACACAAGTATGTATGTATACATATATTATGTCTGTAGTATGGGGATAGGTTATGCATATGAACTTGTTTTCAAATAAAATGTAAATAAAAGAAATAAAAACGACATAGTAAGGCGTAAGACGATTTAAACCAAAAGTTTTAAAATCAACCTGTAATTCACGCGGTCAACTATCGCACTGAATAAGTCGTAAAACATGCAAGGTCAAATGGCAAAGAGCGGGAAAGAGGTTTGTTCGGATAAGGTAGGAGAATAATAATCCTTCTTAGGCTTAATAATAAGCCTATAGCAAAATATTCCTTCATATTATTAGTATAAAGGTGAAAATTGTTCGTAATGTTTTGTTTTGCTGGAATAGGTAAACGGTTGGTCGTTATAGCCGATGAATAGCCAATGAATATCGATAAAGTTTCGTCGTTTTAAGCGATATGTCGCTGTATCCGATTTCTTTATAGGCAGTATGTGTACTTAGTAGTTTATATAGATTCGGCCGGGACCTTGCCATTCGGTTGTTATAACCGATCTGTCGTTATAAACGAAGTCGTTATATTCGGTTTTTACTGTAATTGTAAAAAGTATAGGAATGGTACGGTTAATATATCTAAAATTACAAAGTGTGATTTGCATGATGATCCATAGGGTAAATTTAGTATAGAGCGAATTATGTTCTTTTGAGTTGTAAATATTTTGTTTGAAACAGTGGATGATCCCCAGAAAATGATACCATATTGTATGACAGATTGGACATGAGCATAGTAGTATATACCTTCGGGCTATTTAGTGAAACTTGATCCCATATTGCCCTTATAACTCCGGCTGTTGAACAAAGTCTAGAGTTCAGACTATTCACATGGGAGTCCCATCTCATAAGGCTGTTTACTGTGACACCTAGGAATTTGATTTCATTGATTTCTGGAATAGATTTGTGGTTTAATTTGACATAAATAGATTCTTGTCTTTTTTGAGATACTCCAAAAGATATGAGCCCCGTTTTGTCTGTGATTAGTTTAAGTTCGTTGTCAGCACACCATTTGGCCATTTTTTCTGCTATCCCAATTAGACCAGCAGCAAGTGCTCCCGAATTAGACCCAGAAATTATTACAGAAGTGTCATCTGCAAATTGACTGAGTGGACTGTGTGACTGTGGAAGGTCATTGACATATAATAGAAAAAGAATTGGTCCCAAGATGGACCCTTGTGGGACCCCTAGAGTTATAGGATTTCCATCAGACTCAACTGATATATGATTTTGTGAGATATATACGATTTGGTATCTTCCAGACAGATATGATTTAATAAGAGCATGTGCCTTTCTTCCGATTCCATATTCTTCTAGTTTGTCTAATAATATACAGTAAAAACCGAATATAACGACATCGTTTATAACGACAGATCGGTTATAACAACCGAATATAAACTAATAAGTACACATACCGCCTATAACGACATCGGATACAGCGACATATCGCTTAAAACGACGAAACTTTATCGATATTCATCGGCTATTCATCGGCTATAACGACCAACCGTTTACCTATTCCAGCAAAACAAAACATTACGAACAATTTTCACCTTTATACTAATCATATGAAGGAATATTTTGCTATAGAACCGCTTTTATCTAGTGCATAGTTGACCGCGGAAGTACAGGTTGATTTTAAAACTCATGATTCAGATCGTTTGTTTACGCGTTACTATGTCGCAAAAAAGAAATAGGAAAGTGTTTAATATTGAAGAAAAATCACATATTATATGGAGATTAGAAAATGGCGAGACAAATAGTGGAATTGCAAAGGAACGTGGAGTCTCACACTCAACGATTTGGAAGGATAGAGATAAAATAAAGGCTCTTTTCGAGAACAACTCCTTGAAAATTTAACGATCGTGGACATCTGAACATAAAGTTATTTGAAAACAAGTTCATATGCATAACCTATCCCCATACTACAAACAGACATAATATATACATACATACTTGTGTATATTGCTTATAACAACTATCGGACATAACGTCCGAAGTATACGGTCCCTTCAATGTCGTTATATCCGGTTTTCACTGTAGTATGATTTACCAAGTCAAAGGTCTTTGAAAGATCAAAATCAGGGTTGGAAAAAATCACAATTTTTTCAATTAACCTAAAAAATTATGATTTTTCAAATAAATCCAAAAAAATTACGATTTTTTCGATTTTAAAAAAACCTATGGTTTGATTGAATTTTGCGAGTGCTTTAGACTGAGCCTAACGTAGATACTAAATCCTGTAGTAAACCAGCGATTACCGAAATGTTTCAACTATGACTAATAGTTTGAATCAGTTTTATTGCCGCTAATAGTGAAACTCAAATCGAAATCAAAACCGTTCAAACCTGTAATGTTCGCAGAGGAAGTAATTAACAATTTCACACCACTTGAGTGGTGGATGGCACAAAAACATGTGTTTGAGAAAGAGAAACAGTCAAAAATGTATCCAATATTGAACGAGTATTTTCCACATTTGGAATTGTGCACACCAAGTTACACAACCGACTGGAAACACAAAAAGCTGGAAAATTAGTCTTTTTGTTAAAATATTATAATAATGACATTGATATCGATACAGTAGAGTGACATATGATTCATTTAGATAATGTTAGACCTTAATTTTAAAGTTTGATAATCTGAAGTTAAAAATAAAGACACTCGATTAAATCATTGATTTTTACTGAAAAAATCATTTGATTTAAATCGTGATTTAAATCAAAATGATTAAATCATGCCAACCCTGATAAAAATACAAGCTAACTACTCTTTTATTTGCATCAATATTATCCATGATTTCTGTTATTGCATTATGAATTGTGAGTTCAGTTGACTTTCCTTGCCTAAACCCATATTGTTGTGGAGCAAGTATATTATTTAGATTTATGAATGTGATTAGTCACTTGTAAATTACTCTTTTAAAAACCTTCGAAGGTGAAGGCATAATAGACACAAGCCTGTAGTTTTTTAAATCTGTTTTCGAACCTTTTTTGTGGATCGGTATCACTCGTACTATTTTCAACTCATCTGGAAAGATACCAGACACCAGACACTCATTTATGCCACCGCTTTTTTTAAGATGAAGGGGGGATTGAAATCAAGTCCACTGGTATATTTTGGCTGAAGTTCGTTCAGAGTGTTGAATATTTCTGTATAGGTAACTGGGTCCAAAAAGATTGTACTATTGTTGCGGACTACATCTGAGCCTTTAGTATTGTTATCACATGTTTGAAGTGTAAAATGATTGTTAAAGTTGGTGGCAATTTCTTTGGGATCAGATATTATATCATTGCTTACAGTTTTTCATGGACCCGTTGTTTGTGATTTTTGTAACATTAATGTTTTTAAAAATGTTCCAAATTGTTTTTGACTTATTTTTAAAGTTAGATATACGACTATCATTTATCGATTTTTTATATTCTGAGAGATACTTCCTGTAGGCACCCTTCTCTTGTTTATATTTGATGTAAACTTTTTCGCATCTAGTTTCAATATAAAGCTCGTATAGATTGCGAATATAGGTGGCATATTTTTTTATTTCAGCATACATAGTTGAACGAATTTGACTTATATGAAAAATACCATAGCCTATTCTCCATTCGAACATAGACACCTTCCTTAATTAAAACATGTTAATTGCTACAATAAAAAATCCCATAGGCTTTGGTACTGCTTTTTGTATTGTATGGTGCAGAAATTTGTCCGCTGTTTAAATTTCTGTCTCTCAGTTTCGAAGAGAAAAAAGAGTGTATTTATTTGGCCCAAAATGTATGCTATTGACCCCATAAAAACAATGTGTGCAGGAAACATTTTAAAAGCATAAACATGTTCTATCAGTATCTAAGAAATGTATTTGAGAAAACGCTGGGAGTTTCATGAAACTATGTAAATGGAAGATTGCAAAGAGGAAACTGAAAATGTCTATTTTACATGATAAATTATGCGTAAAATTTCACTGTAATAACAAGAAATGATGCAAAAAAGTTAAAATTTGACTGTACTATGAAAAAAAATTATATCTTCCGAAAACTACTAAAACACCTTGAGAGCAAAACTATTCCTTCAATTGTTTCTAAAAAAAGGCTATAAAATTATCTACATTCAATGAGAAAAAATCAGACAAAAGTTACAGTTTGAGTATACCATAAAAAATTGTACAATCAAAATGCAAATATTAGATCTTGAAGAGTGCAATCAAATACATTCAAGGCATTTTTTCATGATCCTTTGTTAATATTGAAAATGTGAAAACGGGACACCCCAGTATTCAAACCGTATTTTCTATGATCTTGGACAACTCAAGAACTTCGTGGCAAATTATTTGAAGGAGATAGCTTTATTCTCCAATATGATTTCAAAGTTGACGTACTTATTTTTGAACTGAACTCGTAAAAAGATGTGATTTTTAGAAGATACATTTTTATTCAACTCATGCGGGATGTTCTTGAGGTTATTAATGCTCAGGGATAAAAAAATCTTGTTTCGTCCTCCAACTTAATGAAATAGAAGCATTCATTATGCTAAGTGGCCATGTTTCTGTTCCTATGCGGCAATTGTACTGGGAACAAACAAAAGTCTTATGGGAACAATAAAGACCACATGCCCAAAAGAATGCATTCTTCTTTGCTGGAGAATGTCGAATTAAAGTATGACATGATTCATAACTTTGTAATAAAACAAGAGAAGCAAAGGTTTCAACTAAGTGTGAAGTTGCCCATCAGATGGTTTCATTTTGTGCCTCAGTAATTCATGTTTTTTTTATAAATTGTCCTGTATCCAAATAAAAAAAAATTATCCATATGCCCATTATCCTTTAAAAAAACGTTTTTTTTTTCTAAAAATACTAAAAAAATTGAAATACTGCCGGCTACTTATGAAACAAAACATCAAATAAAAATTAAATTTAGAGAAAAAAGTGCTATTTTACAATTTGACATATCTGGGTTGAACACCCCATATCACTACAAATTTGAACGGTGAACAGTGTTTTCTCAATGGAAATCTTTTGGCATTCATTGTTTTCGTAAACGCGTTTGTTGTGTGAAAAGTACACATAACCAAAAACAACAAATGAGACTCATGGTGAATTGTTTTCTGATTGCCTGCTGATTAGGAATAAAGCGAAAGACGATTAGATCAATGATTGATTTGACATTCCGAGAAGGCTGCAGGGGGGCTTGCCGGAGCATGGGAGTGCTTACATTTCCATCTCTTCTTATTCTGGAAAATCTCTTATATATCGAGAGAAACATTGGTACATATAGAGCGCACCATGAGGTACACAGCTACGAAACAAGAAGCTGCGGCAATATTGTTTCTATATACTGCCGTCTAAATAGGTGTCAGATGGCCCGAGATATTGGAATGAGCCAAAACATTGGGGGAATTACCAATAACATTTCTTAATGTTTTACCAGAACACATTAAGGTATTACCTTTATTAGCTTTAAAAAAAATGTTAAAAAGTGTCTTATGTAATATAGCTTTTATAGTTTTAATGAGTACTTGTCCTTTGATTTCAGTTGATATTTTAGTACATAATCTGAATATTTTGTATCTTTACTTAGTTGTATTTGCTACAATACTGGCATGAAAAAAGGATTGATTGATTGAACTTATCATTCAATGTCATTAAAATAGTTTTACTTACATCATTATCAGAGTTTCCACAAACAGAACAGCATTTGCATTCAATGCACTGCCAACGATACTTCTTAACGGATATCTTCATGTTATCTGTAAACTGAAGACAAGTGGGATGTCCTGAAAGTAAAGATTAAACTAACTTTCCTTGAGTAACTTTAGGCCACATGAAGGTAAAGATTGGCCACATGAAAGTTCAGCTGGTCTTGTTTTTCATAACTTTTTTTTTATCTCATCCAAAATGCTTTAGATCTATACGTCATTTTTACAGTGATTTTACAATTCATATCTTGCCATGTTCAATTCCCAAGTTTTTTTAAAAACGTTATTTAAAATTACTTGTGTGTTCCCATATTCCGGTTCAGAAAAGGTATATGTTCAAATATATGTTCATTTTGAATTTCCATACGCCAATCTATTCGAAAATCATTGGGGTAGTATAACTAGTTTTCAAAAATCCCCTCGCTTCTGACTTTACTGAACATATTAATATTATTTTTAAGTAGAACATATTTCAATTTAAATAATACAAACAGGGAGGTTTGAAAAGAATCCTGTAGGAATCATAAAGATGTATTATTGTAGAACCCCTCAAGAAATATATAATCGTTCCACATATTATATTGTTATTTTTTTGCGAGATATGAAAGGATTCAGTAAAATACGAAATGAGCGAAGAAAATTTTGTTAATATGCTATTTGGTCGATACCCTAACAGCACAGGGATGTCCTAGGTATGTCCTTTTTATGTGCCTCGGTACAAGGACATGATTGGAACATCCAGGGGATGTCCCGCAGAGGTTGTCCAGAGGACATCCCATCTGGTATATCCATAGGTTGTCCCATTCATGTCCCTGATATTTCTGATATCCATTATCATATATAAGAATCGTCGAAACTCATCAAAATGTTCATTGAAAATTCGAAGTTGATATTTTGTTTTGAATATTATTAAGAAAATGGAAATATGTCTCAGAAATTTCTGGGAACTGACCATTTCGCAAGCAGAAAATTATTAATGCATAATATACCCTTAATCTAAATTCTCAAATTATACACAAATCCCAAACACAATTGCATTTTGGTATCTGTGGTTTTGTCCTTTTTGGCTTTGGCAACATTGTTTGAATTATTTGGTGATCTGTCAACAGGTTAACCTCACTTTGCATAATTTTCAAGTTTCTAACTTTTCTTTGTTTGGTGTAAAAAGATTAGCGGCATCCTTATTGTGTTTGACGATTTTTGTGAGCATTTGAAGCATTTTATCAGTTATAGTGTTGTGTATATCATAGTTGAGAAATTGAAATAATAAGTTGAGTTTAAGGTTGGTAAAACAATAATTATCAAAATATTGAATGTGATTGATTTGTTGAAAATATAAACAGGATGTTCATAAAATCAGATGTGGAATCATCTGCGACTGAAAGATAAACTATCTTCCATGTCAAGATAACCTCTTGTGGGGTATTCATGTTGAAAAGGGAAACATTCTCAATCGAATATTGATAGAAAGATTTTTTTGAATTGAAAAATCCACGATTAAAATGAAGTATTTTTTGTGAATGTCTAACAGAAACAACTACTTCCTACCACGCTGGACATTGAACTACATCTGATAGATATTCTGAAAAAGCCCTAACTCAAAAGAAAAAATCTGAAATTGAAAATTTGCATTTTTATTCAGATAGTTATTTGATTTTCTATTCCAGTCTTAATTAAGAACTCATAAGATGAATGAGGCAAAGAAGAATGTTTTCCAAAGAGAGTACTCACCAGAAATCATTCGTAACATTGACGCAGGAGAGACATCGCATTCACTAGGTCTTCAATACATTTTTGTCGACGAAAATCTATTTCACGCTTCCACGATCATCAGGAAGACCGGAAGAAATGTAAAACACATTTTCAAGAAGCAATCTCACTTTGCAAAGATGGAAAAAGTTAGAATCATTTTAATCGTGGATTTTTCAATTCACAGAAAAATCTTTCTATCAATATTCGATTGAGAATGTTTCCCTTTTCAACATTGAATGTGATCTTTTGGATCAAAGACTTGATTGTTCCAATAATATGGTTATTCGATTCTGAATATTATATTTATAGTATATATGTGTATTAATCTATTATAGGTACATATTAATATAATGGATCGTAGGAGGAAGGTATCCTCAAGGCTTGAGAGAAAAAATACACTGAGTAAATATTATAAAAGGAACAGAAAACTTGAAAGACAAAATAAAGAACCTTGAGAGGCTTGTAGTGGGCCTTCTACTAGTCGATTAATGGCTGTAAATGATGATATTCATATAACATTACCTTCTACAAGTTCAGATAAAATATTCCTAAAGTTGATTAATGTGAATCAAGTTCTGAAAATTTGTCTGATGGTTCTTTCCTTGAAGAGAAGACCTAGTTCAAAATGATCATGTTGGGAACTTCCATGAAAATGTTGAAAATTCAAATGATAACATAAATTCAAAGTTAACTGAATGGGCCTTGAAACACAACATAACACATGCAGCAATAATTCTTGGTGAGCTATTTAACATGATATCTGTTAGTAATTTTTTTCATTGTCAATTCAATCTGCGATAATATATTTGTTACAGGATCTTCTGAAGCCATTGGCAATAAAAAACAGATTGAGGAGACTTTGCAGAATATTTTCAGGAGGACCAAGGAGAGAAGCCACAGAGAAAAAGATAATGCAATGCCTGCAATAAATGCAACACCCTAATATGTGTACAATTTTCAACTAATTCACCTAGTTTTTTTTTGTTTGTCATTTGAATTTATATATAGAATGAGTTTTTGTTTGTCGCTTTTTTATCATATTTTTACACAATATGACATAATTAATTTCTGAATTAAACCCGTTTTGTGATGAAAATCTTATTTAGATTTAATTTTTTCCAAATTTTCCATGAAATTTTTCAAATTAAATGAATGAAAGAAGGACATTTGAGGACTTCCAGGGGTTGTACCATATATCCTAGGGATGTCCCTTGGACATCCCTTTGATGTCCCTTGTCGGGACTTAGTACATCCCTGGGACGTACCAAAAGGACATCCCTTGGATGTCCTTTTTGGTGGAAAGTAGATGTCCCTAGTATGTACCATGTCCCGACAAAGGATATCCCAGGGACGTCCTAGTAGCAAATGAAGGACGTCCCTGGGATGTACAGAGGATGTACTTGTGTTGTTAGGGTATCAATGGGCATGTAATGTCAGCCAATCTCCTAAATATTTTATTTATTTTTTAAACATGTTTGAGAATCATCAATTTACCAGTTTATGCAAGAATTAGGAACAAAACATAGTTTCAATAACGACCAGAGTTCAGCTACATAGGATATTTCGTAACATTGAATTACTTCAATTCTTTCTTCAAAGAATTCACTGAAACTAGCGTTAATGTAAATATGTCTCCTACAAATCTTGAATATTGTGGCACAATACATATATCTAATATCATCCATTAGTATTTGGTATGTATATCAGGCATATCTCACTGATAACCAGTTCAGCTTCATAGCTAAAACATTTGTTTACTTCATTATTGCTGTATTGATTTATGTAAATACTATCTTATATTTAGTTAATCCATAAGTCTCAGTGTTAATAATACACGAACTTTGATACTTTGTTATGAACAACTTCTATTGTAATAATGGGGCTTTCCCGTATTTATATAAAAAAAAATTAGATACAAAAGTTAAGAGTTTCCAATTTCACATATCCATTTTTCATTGTATTCGACATGTTCAATATTTGCCATTGTCATTATATGGTCTATAAATTAATATTCCATGAAGTTGATTTTTGTGTTCCTTCCAAGGAAAACAGAATAACAATGTTTTCAGTTGGATCTAACAATAATATTCATTGTTTCATGGGGTGAGACATTTCTAACCAAAGATAAAAATTGAAATATTTTTAGAATAAACAAAAATACCATCAGTTTGAAAGTTTATATATATATATATATATAATGGAAAAATTTAATGGACATAGCCCTCAAAAAAAAATCCATTTTGTTTCTAACAGTCCCCTTGATATTCTTTCCTTTCATATGTATATATATATATATATATATATATATATATATATTATAAAGACGCTTTTGTTAACAAAATGGAGGCCACAATTTTCAACCCAATGGAACGAATGAAGCATTTAGGGGGATTTGAATACTTCTCCAACTTTTGATTGAAAGTTTAAGGTTTATACAAAATAGAAATGCTGTTTTCGTTTTCAATGACAATTTTCCATTTTTACTGACACATGATTCATTAGCTTGATAGCAGTGCCGGACTCGCCTGGTGAGATAGTGAGAAAAATCTCAAAGCACTTGGGGGCTATAAGAAAACAATACTTTTTGGGAAAAATTAAGAAGAAATTTCGGAATCGGTTATTGCCAGAAACATGGAATTATTTACTTTTGATTTGGTACAATATCTTGAGGACCTCTGGTAACACGTGAGTAGGTATGGTCGGCGGATTTGGTTCTGGCACGCTGGATTAGTGATAAGTCGTATGCAAGATAGCAAAACGTAGAAAGCCAGCTGCTCGTCTCCAAAAATTATTTTATTTGGCATAGGTGCAAACGCGGCTAGGTAAGTACAACACTATATTCAATATAGGTACTTATGCAATACATATAAAGATTGATTTATTTCTTAATTTAAAACTGCATTACCTGCTTATATTAGGTACTTGCTAATACTAACCCTATATTTTATTGTTTTATTTTGAGAAGTGCCTACTTGTTTACATATTATTTGTTTATCAGTTTTTTTTTGTTTAAATGATTTACGTGACTAATCGCTTATCACTCAAAGTTTGTTATTAATTATGGAATTATTGTTTTAGATAGCGAAGAACAAAATAATAATAAAAAAAGAACTTACAGATCTGACTTAAACAAGCGCCAAGAGAAACGACAAAAATCATTAGAACAAAATAATTAATAAAAAGCCTTTTTACTTTTTAAAGACAAGCTTTTATTCAAATGCACTAAAAAGTAAAAAATAATTGCTTTGGATGTGTGACGTAGGTTATTCCGTGAGTTATAGATTCAAAAGCTTGTCACGCAAAGTTTTCAGTTCGAATACAAAAGCGACAACCTTTTAAATCTGTAACTCACGGAATAATCTACTTCGCATATCCAAAGCAATTATTGCTTGTCTTTAAACAGGTTTTTAATTGATTATTTTATTTTGTGCCTTTTAGTACTCAAGTACGCCTTAATCTATGCATTTTTGTTGAAGCATCGTTATTATGAAGCCTTTTTCCTGTAAGTTCTGAGATATCTAGTCCTTCAATGAGGAGACCATCTAAAGATTATCTCATCCGCCATCTTGGAGTTGCCATCTTCAATTTATGAATTTTAACTAAAAATCAATAATCTCCGACTAAATTCATAATCTCGACCCCAAAAACCCCGACATACCAATTTTGAATCGAATCGGGCCATAATTACAAAACTCGTCCGCCATCTTGAATTTGTGAATTTTGATAGAAATGTTATAATCTCCGACCCCGAAAACCGCCACATACCAATTTTGAATAGAAACGGAAGATAAACACAGAGATCATCGGCCATCTTTTTGATTTTATGGATTTTGAAAAAAATTCATAATCTTCACCCTGAAAACCCCCACATACAATTTTGAATCGAATCGGACCATAAACCTAAATGTCGTCCGCCATCTTGGAGCGCCATTTTGTTTTCTTCTATAACAAAAATTCTATGAGCCGCCATTTTAATTTCATAAATTTTGACAAAAAATTCATAATCTCCGACTCTGGAAACCCCCACATACAAATTTTGAATAGAATCGGACATAATCACAACACTCCTCCGCCTTTTGGATCCGCCATCTTAATTTATATTTTGGAGCGCCATTGAATTATAAATTTTGAAAAAAAATCCTCCGCCAAAACCCCCACATACCAATTTTGAATAGATTCGGACGATAATCACAAAACTCGTCCGCCATCTTGGAGCCGCCATTTCTTTTGTCTCTAACAAAAATTTCATAATGCATTGTCATCGGAATTACACCTGCCAAATTTCAGCTCAATCGGATGTCGGCAAGTGCTCCAAAAATGGATTACAAATTTTGAACTGGAAAGAATGACATTGGAACGAAGCTAGTTAAATAAAAGCTTGTAATAAAAAGCAGGCACTTCGAAAAATCACTCTAGCTTATATAACATAAAAGCTAGTAGTACTACATCATATGAAAAGTCATCAGACCAAAGAAACTAGAACAACGATGATTTCAGAAAAGAATACGGATATAACGGAGAAAATCCCTTTATAGTTTCTTTTTGGTGTCTAAACTTTATTTATTAGGTATTCAATTCCTTGTTTTAGAGTTCAATTTTTATGTATTTTATTATTATAAGAATATTTTGTTGATTCGCTTGTTGAAGAATAAAAGTATTTATTTTATATTTTGTCTTTTGTGTTTATTTTATTTTTTAACACTAGTGTAAAGTGAGATTATGTATTTAGTTCCTTGTTTTAGGGTTTATTTCGTTATTTATTTTATTTAATATTTTGTTAGTTTATGTTGAAAAATAATGTATTTATTTTTATATTTTGTTTATTTAGTCTTTCTGTATTTATTTTATTTTTTAACACGAGAGTAGAGCTGAGCTCGACGTTACCATGCATAATGCATGCTTCCCAAACTTAATAAATAATAGTACGGATACCAATTGTTTGTTGAAATTTCCGTATGCGACCCATCTAAGGGAATGAGCCCGTTTTTTTTTCATGTAGTTATAGTCTTGTTTTCACCATTCAGCATTAAATGAGCTTTGAGGTAGAGTTTGAGCAGTAAAAAAATAATGTGTTTTCATACAGTGTTCAGTTCACTCAAATTCCAAGGTGAATAAATGTTTACATTTATATATAGCAATGGGGATAGGGCAGGGAAATTGAGTGCCGAAGAACAGTGATCTTCCAAGTTAGGTATTTTTCTTTTAATTATTTTCAATGCATTCAAAACGGAAACTTGTTTAGGTAAAAATCATTTCAATGCATCATGACGTGAAAAAAAGGTTGCAGAAAAAATCACATCTGAAGTGCACCGTACTTCGGCACTGCAAAAAAAACACAATTTTTCCATTTGTTATTATATATTGCATATTATTACTACACTTGCAATAAAAAGACCTTGGAAAATAACTGTTCTTGATGACAACTCAACAATTGCCAAAATTTGAATGCTTTTCGCAAAAAAACACTTGAACATAAACTAAGTTTATCAAGGCAAAAACCATTCAAATATCGAAATGCCCAAATACGATAAATTTGCACGAGGTTCACTGTTAAAAAGCAAATTTTTTAGATACAAAAATATGACACAACCCCTGTGCCTTTTCCAGATCTAACGGAAGACTCCATGTCCTCAATGTGATTGAAAATTAACGAATCTGAACTGGTCACGTCATTATTAGTCAGTCATGAAATGTACTAGAACCAATATATTTTTGTTCAAAATAATGATTATAAAGAAGTCAGTTATTCAAATTCAGAAAAAAAATCTAACTAAAAAAAAGAAGGTTGGATTCGATTTTATGTGCCTCAATCAAGAAAATAAGATATGACCCTTATTTTACTGAAAATATCAACACTAATCACATTATATCAGTCATTACAGAAACAAAAGAATCTAAACAAAATCCATTCTGTTCAAGAACTGAAAGCCTACCTCAATGCAAGTTCATTATATTTCCCGAAGGGCCTACTATCTAAATTATCTACTCCGCTATTACAAGATTATTCCCTAGTCTGGCAATTCCCAATGTGATGCTCAACAATTCATCATTACATATGTATATCATATCACTAACAGAAGTACCATATCAAAATTATCAAGTATAGTGTAATATACAATAAATGTGGGGATTTTAACCACACAAGTTATATATACTATTTTATCTACAACTATTTGTGTTTCGATGCACTTGAAGATCTCAAATTATTTCATAAAAAGTCTTTGGTGTCATAAAAAATTGAGAATAATGACAACTAGTTATTATTTCAAATAAATATTGAAAATAACGCCATCATTTCAGAATTACTGCGCAAAAATCTGGCCTTAGTTACGAAAAGGAATACAAACCTTTGTAAAGGGAACAGGAATATTTGGATGACAGACATTTCAAAAAAACCTGCCATAAAAAAGCCAGTTTCTGCCATTTTTTTTGTAAATTGATAGAAAGTCAAATGAAACTGAGTAATTTTTTTCTCTTCCCATCCTAATACCCAGATTTATCAAAAGCTGTGATAAAATGTTTACTCTGAATAGAAATAGAAAACTCAAAACATTAATAAAGTTCTAAATCCAAGTGTCATTGATATTGTTTGATCTAGTCAAAGTGTATGGCTCCGACTAGTGGGTTATCGACCCAGGAGGACAATCAATGGTTCTCAAATGTTTTAATAAATTTAACATAAGGTAGATACTTTCGAAAACAATTGGATTATAATGACAACTAGCCATTATTTCAAATAAATATTGAAAATAACGCAATTATTTCAGTTATGAAAAGGAATACAAACGGTTTGTAAAAGGGAACAGGAATATTTGGATGACACAAAATCTACCGAGTAAAAAGTTTGCTTAGTTTTGCCATTTCTTTTTGTGAATTGATATGTCACATGAAACCGAGTAATTTTTTTATCTTCCCTCCCAATTCCCCGATTTATAAAAGCTGTGATAAAACGTTTGATCAGAATAGAACTCCAAAAAGCTAAAAGCAAAGAAGTGAAAACTTCAAGACATTAATAAACTCCCAAAGCCAAGTGTCAAAGTGTATGGCTCTGACTTGTGGGTTATCGACCCAGGAGGACTATCAGTAGTTCTCAAGTTTCGACAAATTTAACATGTTTCAAAACAATTGTATTAAACATTCATAGGAGTAATATTTCAAGAAAATTTGTGATTTATGTTAGCCTTTTTACAAAAGTGTTAGATGTATGTCCAACCTATAGGTGTCAACTCCGTTAGCAAAATTACTGAAATTAACTAAAGGAAGCATCTAAATATATGACCAACTGACTGCATTTGCAGGGCAACTGTCACTTTATTGGCCAATTCTGGAGGAGATATATCTACATTGAAGAGGCAAAGGGAATAGAAATCATTGACAATGGCTGCAGGGTATGTCAAGGATTCCACCCAAAATCAACCAAATATTGCTATTGAAGTTCTCGTAATATTGAATTAACTTAATAAGAGCAATTTTATTTGTTTTGGAAACCTTAGTACCGACACAGTTGTAAATAAAATAATATTACATGATAATTCCAATCTCTGCTACTGCCGATTAAGATTGCCAAAATAACATTTTTAGACTTTATTTGCTATAAACATTTCACTAGCAGAAAACTAGCTTTATCGGAAGATTATTCTTGTACGTATAACATAAATGCCCATGGATGTTTTGGAAGACAATCCAAATTGGATTTCTAATGAAAAATCACCTCAAAAACTCAAAAATGTATTTGGTTATTCCAGTCTATTAAGAGTCAGTTCTCATATTATAAGAATGTGATTCTTATTACTAAGAAGTCATTATTTCTTCGAATTTGATATTTGTTATCAAACTTAAATCAAAGCAACATATCATCTAAGTGAATATAAAACATTAAACATTCGAATACAGTGTAACAATGAATAAAATAATACATTTTTTCAAAAATAGCACAGGATTCTAAATTAAAGACTCAAAACAAAATTTCATTCGAAGGGATTCATTCAATTTGATCACAGAATAAATTAAAATTTGAAGACGTTGAGAGCGTTACCAAGAAGGCTCTAACTAGTTATCCAACTTAAGAATTTTGTACATTTTTGGCAGCTCTTTGTTTTTCCCATCATAGAATAATTTGAAAAGAATCAAACTCAAATATTAATCTCCTTACAAAAACACAAACATCAAATATTGGTCCTTATGAATAGCCTAAGTGAAAAACTGCATTATTATGCAACATTCATTTATATAACCCTTTATAATGAACATTCGATATAATTGTGTTTTGATTATTACTAGGTATTTGATAGTTTATTTGTGCTGATGCAGAGCTATCATTAGAGGGTTATTTCAAAATTATCAAATAGGAACTAGAAAACTTTTTTGTCTTATAACAATTTCCTTATAAATATCACTAGCATCTCAGAATTCAAGAAATTATTTTAATGTTGTGATTGTCTTGTTTTAACGAGTTATTTATTCATTTCCGAATACTTTCAAGTATAACTAAAGTATTTCTTCAGTCTGAAAAGCTAGTTGTTTCTTTGGCAGACTTTTTTCAAAAAGTTTTAATTTCCCTAATCCCAAACTTATTTGATCAAATTGTTTGACTACCGCTTGTGAGATTTGGAGAAAAACTAAAAATAAATGACTAGCAAAAATAAACAAAACAAAAGTTCACACAATGCATAAAATTATAATTAGCAATAACTTAAACTTTGAAGCTGGTTCGATGCTCAAATCCAGTGTGGAGCAACCTTTCCATTCCTTTACAAGCCAAACACATTTTATTGTGTGAAACCCTCCCCCTTCTGTATAAAATTTTGTGTTGTAAATGCTAATCTAATGCAGTCCATTGACAGTAGTTTTTTTTTATTGGCCAAAATATCAAGACTATTATAATAAATTATATTCTAAATAAACCACATACATTATATTTTTTATAAAAAGAAAATGTCAACACTCTTAGTGATATGAACGACCAATATTAAAGACTAGTAATGTCAGTTTTCATATATTTCAGTATTAAAATTCACTGGTTTTGAACATACAGTGAAGCTTTTTAATAGTCTCCCCTACCTGTTAACTTTTGAACGGTTCGACGTAGAACAATGAAAAAAAAATGTATTGAATGATATCACCGATACTACTTTTTGAAATGAAAGACATTGTGATTGCCCGATAGATGGCACATCAACTTGAACATTTCAAATAGCATGGGGGGCACATCGTTGAAAAGTTAATTTAATTCTCTTTTCAACCATCTTATTTTTTTGAATTTCGTTCAAAAATTTTTTCACAATATGCATTTGAAATTTTTTTATACTTGACATTTCAAATGCATAAAGTGAAAAAAAGATTAACAAAACTGAAAAAAAACTAGATTGTTGAAAAGAGAATTGAGTAATCTTTTCAACGATGTGCCACTTGAACCCCCATTCTATTTGAAATTTTTAAGTTGATGTGCCCCCCTGGTGATATCATTCGATACGTTTTTTTTTCCATTATTCTACGTCGGACCGCTCAAAAGTTAACAGGGGGGGGGGGGCTATTAAAAGCCGCACTGTATATGCAACCCCTCTCCAAGAGTAACTCGTAACACTCAGACTTTCGCGATTGATTTCCACAGATGTAATTATGGAAAACACTCCCCACTATTTAGAATTGTATCTAATGCTAATAAAATTCAAGTGGATCTTTTCAATATTTCTGAAAGTAGCTTGAAACGAAGTTTGCCGTCACTTCTATAATTACAACACGATATTGATATGCACATAATTATATTTCTCTCTTGCATTATATTCACTCATGGTTTTACAGTTTTATAGTTCTTTCAAATTGTTTTTTCTTTAGTTTTAGTTTTTAGGTTAAGTCTTAATCATAAGTACTCTTGTATCATACAACTTTGTAAAAACATGTACTAATTCTGGGCGCTGCCGTAAATAAATAAATAAATAAATGAATGAGACATCTCAAAGATGTCTTTTTTCAGAGTCTTAAAGACATCTGATTCTCATGTCCTGAATACGTCCTAAAGACATCGGAATTGTGCCAATATATGAAATAAAAAAGGTAGTACATAAGTCATTTTTCTTCGAACTTAACCACGCAAACCAGGTTAACTATTGTATGACGTCACGGTAGACTTCGGTTTAACTTGTGAAGGTTGACAGATTTGGTTTTTGAGGGTAAATTTTTTTTATTGCAGCGTTAATTAATATTTTGTTATCTTCTCTTTACTTATGTGCCTTCGAGTTCTTGAAAATACAATGAAAATGAATGTGGCAAATTTATTAGTACTGGAATTTATAGAAGATATTCAGATTTCACCACATCCTCCTTTAGTGTCCTCAATTCATCGGGAATACATTTTATCAATATCTGGATTATGCAAATGCTGGAAGATGATGAACATAATCTGATATAATCTCTCATTCACATATACTTCGTATGAATCCATTATATATTTTTAATATACTTTTACACTGAGATATTCCTTATGAAAAAACAAAAAACCTAACCTCCAACAAGATAACTACTCTGTCAAACTATCTCAGTGAACTGGTTTGTGTGGTTGGTTAACTATTACGTCATAGTTTGGAATACACTTCGAGGAATATTGACAGGTTAACTTATTGCTAACCCGGTTTGTATGGTTAAGTTCGAAGAAAAATCAGTATAGTAATGATCTAGAATATTTCAATGATTCATCATTCATGATCAAATAAGTTGAAACAAATAAATTCTGAACGCACTCGACAGTGAGCGTGCGCTTGTGTACTGTCTGACGTCTGAGAACGTATGTGACGTCGGTGATGACTTTAGATCATATAGGTAGAAGATTTATTTGTCCAACATTTTAGAGAGATATATATCTCTTTTCAGTGTAGCTCGGTCCCACACTTTCCCATACAACAAAAGAACTCAAACTTCCAGGGTACTTTCAGACAGGTATGCGGTCTTGAAATATCAAGTCAAATTTTCGAGCCAATCATAACACACTATTTAAGATTCGCAATGGTATGATTGGTCTGAAAATTCGACGTTGATGTTTTTGCGATGGTGGCGCTATAGTTTGAATTGCCTTTCGCATAACAAACAAACAGTACAGGTGTACAGGATGCCTTATCTATCTATATAATCAAGAACACCGTGATCTGTTATTTCCATATATTTCATATATGGTTATTTATCAATGACATTTCTGTTGCTGTTCTGTGCTAGTGTGCTATGAGCTGAGCTGTGACTTCTATCTTCTGTATTGTTTGTTTGTTAGCGTCACTGAAGTTTTGGATGGTTTTGGCTTTGTTTCACCAAGTTTTATGTGTGTATAACTAGTCGAATTGATGAATAATTTCGATTTGTGAAATAGTTGATTCATCAGCTTTCGACTATTTGCTGAACGCATATATTTCGCAATTTAAGGTTACCGCAGCTAACCTTTTTCTACAGTTTTCCGCAAGATCCAACTCTCAAACCAAAGGATGAGCATTCTGGACTCTGGACAAATACACGGTAAGTCGTCGAATCTATATTTCTTCCTCTGTGGTAGATCCACTTGAAAATGACCCAATTTGTTCACATAAAATATGGAAAGATCCAAAGGTATTCGTAAATATTATATGCCTTGATTGGAGTCTAGTGCCTTCTTTACAATTTGATCAAAAGGTTGATTCATATCCAATTGTTCAACATGGTTCTGAATTTGAAACCACCAGGCCTGTCAACAATATAAACATATCCAACATTGCCTTATCATTATCTTCATGATATTAAATTGAGAATGATATTTTTAGATGCTGCAGAAAAAGCTGACATATCCCACAGCAGAACAGCCACTGAAAGAGCTATACAAATGTGGCTTAAGCGAGCCAGTGATAGAAAAAACAGTGCTATAAATAAAAAAACTGAAATGATAAATACAACAGTTTGGCTGATGTTTGTTATACTTCTCTGGATTCCAAATTACTAGTGCTTGGTTTATTTTTCTATTTTTTGAAATGTATTTCAAGTGGAACTTCTTTCTAGGAGTTGTAACGATATATCTGTTACATTTCTTATTTATGTGCTCAGAAATTCATTCATTCACTTCAATCGACAATCCCTATTGAAAATCTTAGCGACATCTAACCGTGGGCAATGGAACAGTCATTAAGGCTGAAAAGAATATGAGCGAACGCAGTCATTCTGACAGCACGATTATGTTAAAAAGGAATGAACATGCATTCTCGGCCCTTTTCCGATCATGCTGTAATTGAGATATCTTGTGTTCTGAAGCTCGTCAGCCATTGATTGACAGAGTAGATTATGTTCATGTTGAAATAACCAATTAATAAGAGCATTTTCCTTCCTCCGCGAAAGTGATTTCGAATCAGTGAATTCCGAGTGAAATCATATTGGGAATGATTTTTGGACCAAAGATTTTTTAAATATGTCACGTTCAGATAACTTTTAACGAAAACGTCAGGTAGTTCTTTACAAAGAAAATATCTCAAGTTATCTACGCATGTTGTTCAGTAAACAGCGATTAAATTTATTCAGGTCAATCTGATAATCAATTACAGTGCCGTTCACTATTATTTTTTAAGGAGTTCAGTTAGAATCATGGATGCCACATGTGATGTATCAGATTGAATTAAGATATCAGTGTTCAATCTTATCTGATTAGATTGCTTGCTCTGACAAGGTTTTATTGGGATCTAATGATGGTTTCACAAATATATGATATCACCTACGCTGTATTTGGTATGATATAGTTGCAAAATATATATTTTTATGAGTTTTTATATATCTTTGGTATGGTTCCCTGGTGATAATTATCACCGAGCTGTGATTTTGATGTAGGTGAAGCGATCACATATATATTTTATGTATAAATTTAATCCTTGGAATTTAAATACTAAATAGATAAAGATAAATATATGTATATATTTAATCCTTGGAATTTGGAATATTCTTCGATTTTAAAGCAAACTTTCTGACGAAGTATTTGACGACTGGTCAAACAATAATTCTCATATACTTTTCTTGAATATCATTGAAATTGAAGTCATTTTCGTATATCAAACCTGATTGTGCCAAATTCTGTTTTTTATTCTTGGTAAAGTATAATCTTGGCTGCCCAGAATCAGAATAAATTATTTTTTATAGAGAGCAAAGATCAATTTTGTTGAAATCATAAAATAAGTTCTTCAATTTCAGTATTGAATACTACTGACAAATCTCAGCACAAGCTGATTTGTATGATCAATTAATTTTAAGCAATAATCTCTTGATGAGATTACACTCATTTGTAACAACTATGCGTTGAGGAGTGCATTGAAAAATTCCAAATTCCAAGGATTAAATTATACATAAAATATATATGTGATCGCTTCACCTACATCAAAATCACAGCTCGGTGATAATTATCACCAGGGAACCATACCAAAGATATATAAAAACTCATAAAATATATATATTTTGCAACTATATCATACCAAATACAGCGTAGGTGATATCATATATTTGTGAAACCATCATTAGATCCCAATAAAACCTTGTCAGAGCAAGCAATCTAATCAGATAAGATTGAACACTGATATCTTAATTCAATCTGATACATCACATGTGGCATCCATGATTCTAACTGAACTCCTTAAAAAATAGATAGTGAACGGCACTGTAATTGATTATCAGATTGACCTGAATAAATTTAATCGCTGTTTACTGAACAACATGCGTAGATAACTTGAGATATTTTCTTTGTGAAGAACTACTTGACGTTCTCGTTAAAAGTTATCTAAACGTGACATATTTAAAAAATCTTTGGTCCAAACATCATTCCCAATACATACCTTGATATCACTCGGAATTCACTGATTCGATATCACTTTGCGGAGAAAGGAAAATGCTCTTAGTAATTAGTTATTTCAACATGAACATAATCTACTCTGTCAATCAATGGCTGACGAGCTTCAGAACACAAGATATCTCAATTACAGCAAGATCGGAAAAGGGGCCGAGAATGCATGTTCATTCCTTCTTAACATAATCGTGCTGTCAGAATGACTGCGTTTGCTCATATTCTTTTCAGCCGTAATGACTGTTCCATTGCCCACGGTTAGATGTCGCTAAAATTTTCAATAGGGATTGTCGATTGAAGTGAATGAATGAATTTTTGAGCACATAAATAAGAAATGTAACAGATATATCGTTACAGATTAAATATACAAAGGAGAACTAAAAGTACATTTTTATTTAAAGACATCACTTCAACCAATTCCCATAGATAAGTTATAAGTTTATTCAGCAATAGAAATAGTACTGTGTATATATGAAACCCAGCTATAAATGACGTCTTTTCCATGTCTTTTGTAAGTCTGTATAAGACCAAAAATGGACCTTATGAAGATGTCCTAAAGACGTCGTGATTTTTAACATCCGGCCTGAAAAAGACGTCTTTCAGACGTCTCTAAGGCGTACATGGACGTCATGAACGTCTAAAAAAGACATCTTTAAGACGTCTTAAAGATGTCTTTGTGCTATCTGGGTACTCACATTGTTCAAAAGGATGGAATTGAAACTGACTAATAACCAACGTATAACTCAATTATAATTTGTGCATTGTGTGAACGAAGAGTTTAGCATAACAAAAAATCAGATCTACCTTGTATGACAGCCCTGCAACATCAACCTCGCTAGAAAACCAACTAAACCTTCTTTTTCCTTCCCTTTTTCACATTGTTCATTTTATAATCCACCCCTGCCCCCTTACCTGATCTACCACAGTCTGAACAAGACACAAGCTCCTCCTGTATACCCGTTTTCTTATTCTCCCTACTATCCCCCAAACAGAAGTCGCAATAGGGACTCGGGAGAGAAGGCTTTTTTGGCCCTTCCGGGACACCCATGGATGATCCTGGCATATCGTGCGGCACCCCTATGGGGGGGCCCGCCTGAACGGGTGGCTCCAGCGTTTTCTCCGGCATCAACACCGGCATCTGAGGCTCTTCAATCGACTGCGGAGTTTGTTGCGGCGGCAAATTCGGCGGCAAGTTGGGGGGAGCTTGAGATTGAGGTGGGGGTACCATGGGGGACATAGGGACTTGGGGATTGGGGACGGGGGCGCCGTTTGTTGGGCGATTGCGGCGAGCTGTACCTGTAGCATGTAGGGATATAGAGTTAGCTCCAGCTTTTTTTATTCTAGAAAGAATACGATTGTGAGTTATAAACCAAGTGGAAGCTACCTACTCATCATTCTTACGTTGAAATGCATACCTACAACCGTGAGTGATAGATGCACAGAAAGGAAGGACATTGAAAGAAACATATTAAAAAAATAGGATACTAGTATTGGTAAGCAGCCCAATATCATAGAACCTGATACCCACTAGGTGCAATAAATACTTTTTTGTTAACAAAATATGTATGATGTTTAGTGTACAATGAATTATTTTCATGAAAGGTAATAAAACTGCATACAATAATATGTGGTATCAACAAAGTTTTACTGGGAAAATTTAAAACAAACATTTCACAATATGATTTGTGCTAAAATGGGTTTATAATAGCTTCAAGTAGAGATAAGAACTTTTGCTCTTCATGTTTCGCTGAACAAAAGCTTCTTTCAATGGAGATGAACTAAAAATTAAAACTGCGAATTTTCGCTTCAAATAGGTAAAGGAGGTAGTAGGAGGTATAAGCTAATTAATGAAAGATAATCCAATAGATTATTTGATAAAACAGGAATTTGATCACTTTGAAAATTGTACCAAAAATGGGATATAATTCCCGTTTGATTTAATTACGTATTGGATTGTCTTTAACTTTAACATGTTGAGATTTCGTTTTAGTGATAATCATCATCATATGATAAAGTGTTTTTTGTTTACTATGAATAAAAACTGCAATATGAGTCTGGGAATTAATTTTTAGACATCAGTCAAATCTGATGTTTTAAATCTTCATTAGAAAAAAAATTGAGGTTTTTCACTTTTGGAACATTTTTGTATTTTCATTAAATTGTTTTTTTATTATTATTTTAAAAAATCACAAATTTATGAGCAGGCACTGTATGAAACTAAAAAGGTTATACATCTCGTACAGCGCTGGAATAAAAATTCAAGATATTAATTTCTCAATTAGCCATAAAAAACGATAATTTCACAGTTCATAGTTTTGGACAAAAAAATTATAATTTAAGGTAGGCCTGAAGTCTGAAGGCCAAGACTTATTTGACATCTACAAATGGCAAAAATTAATTGTAATACAAAAAAGGGTGTAGGATAGGCCTCCCAAACTGAGAGTTTACAATGTGAACCAACAAGTATTTCATTAATGTGATTTTTTGTGGAGGAACAACTTTCTTGACTTGGTTTTTTGGTTAACCTTCCACAGTCTGAAAATGAAGATATAAAAAAAGTAGGAGGGTAAACTAATTAGTTCACCCCGATAAGTTACTGCATTGCCAAATTATATTTCCTAAAGAAAAATGATTCAATTATTCAGTAACTTGCCGTATTTGCCTGAAAATGAAGATATAATCAGGAAAATCTATACAAGTGTAGAAGGGCAAACTAATTAGTTCACCGCGATAAGTTACTGCGTTCACCAAATTATATTTCCTAAAGAAAAATGATTCAATTAGTCAGTAACTTGCCGTATTCTGAATTTGCCTATAAAAAAAATTGTAAAAATTCAAAAGATACGTCCCAGCAAACATGAATGAGCGGTAAATAGATGGGCTGCTGCTGTTAACTGCGGTAAGATGTCGGCAGCGGCACACCGATGTCGGTAAATAATTGGAATGATATCAGTTTTGCCGCTTTGGCTGAACATACTCATATTTATTAATGAATGTTTTGAATTCAGCCAGAAATTACCCATTAAAGATTTGCGATAATCGCGCCGATGTCGTTTTGACACAGTATGTGGCATTACGCGCTGCACTGCTGCGACCTCTGTAATTAAACTGCAACATTGGCATTACTGAATATCACGTTCGCAGTTGGCCCTACTGCTGATTTTGTGTAGGATGTCAAATCAGGTATTTTCTATTTTGTCATTGGTCATTGTGATATATGGTCATGAAAAATGATCACAGTGGCGAGAATTTTTTTAGATTTGTGTGTTGTCATTCCATGAAATATTTTTCCAGGCCAGTTTAAAATGCAATATGTGGGAAATATGGATGAGTATCTTGGAAACCATTTGAGATAAAATAAAAATGTTTGAAATGGAGAAAAAGTTGTCTGTTTAGGTAAATAGGAACAATCTGGCTCTACAGTTTCAGAAATCCTCTACATTTCTCTTCTCTTCAGAGAGTGAAAACAGTGAATTGTATATATCTAGTCCATGAATCAGTCGATTCTGAATGTTTGGTGAATTTATTATGTACAATAATGACCTAGGTTCATTGAAGTTTCATTGTTTTCGAAGATATAATGCTAGATTGTTCTTATGCGCTTATATGGGCCATTTTGTTTTCATTGAAACCCTCTTTATGCTCATTGCCTTCCAAGATACCCTATACTTCCATGTACTGCATTTTGAATTGGACGCCCCTGTATATTTGCATAGATCATTGATGAAATCCCAACAGTGGAATGACGCGGTTGATTAGTAGGATACCCGCAATCGCACCATAATCTGTACCATGCAATATCAGTTCATCTCAACTCTGTCTATCCGCTGAAGTCCCGCTATGTAATAAAGCGGGTGGTAGTCTGGAGGCCTACTGATGGCCGTCGCAACACGGGCTAGCCGGGCCGACGACGTGTCATGATTATGGCCCGCTTATGTTGTATATCGGCTGTTTTTAAAGTGCCTCTAAAGGCCCACGCCTAACATGTTTGCTGGGACTTCTTTATATAGTTTTTTTTATTGACGTTTCGGGAACTATATCTGCCCCCGTTCTCAAAATCTCCTTTTATAGCTAGAATAATTTGTTTTTTTCTCTTGCAAACTCTTCGTAGTTTTTTTTTTTTCATATGACGGATGTCAATTGAGGTTTGCCAAAAAAATTTTTGAAAGTGAAGTCTTGCTCATTTGATATTGGGGTGTTGTTCAGATCAGTTTATTAGCATTCTGCCATTTCTCACTTGTTCTCTAAGTAGAGGTAACCATGTATGGTCCATTTCAACAGAATTTGTTGAAAAGCAGTTGTTATTGGAAAGAAGAATACAGGCCGTTTCTTTCAATTTTCTCCTCTCTTGATGTGGTTCTTTGATCAAGATTTTCGTCCTATTTATTTATTTCATAAAGTAATCTACAGAACAGGTAGTTCCAATAAGTGATTACAATATTAAAACTCAATAACCATTCTTATAACAATATATATATATATATATATATATATAACTAAGAATTCCATTATATCCTAGCTCAATTTAGTAGTTACATTACATTTATCTTACTGGAAGATTACAAATTATATTTTACTCATTAAATATATACATATTATGTTTCTAGGGCTATTTGCCCAGCAAAGTCTTGTTGTATCCTGAAAGCACTTCGTTTATATAGATTGGACACTTGGATTCGGCCCCTTTTGATATCCGGGTAGATGTCTCCAACATTCAGTGCTCCTTTTATTCTTCTTGTTTGCATAAACTCGTCTTTCTTTAATCTTGACACAAATCCCAAAAAAATTGTCTTTGGTTGACTGTTTTAATTTTTTCTTTCAGCACGATAACAATGATCGATTTGACTTGTTTCGATTTTTAGATTTAGTGTTTTACATATGTTCGTAACAGTAGTCACTACATTTTCTTCTTTGGTTTCTGGCATTCCTACAATTTCGACCATTTTGAGTTTCGAGTTTTGCTCTTGAAAGTTCAATTCATATTTGAGCTCTTCGTTTTCCCTTCTAAGATACACGCATTCGTTTCCAAATGTTCGATCTTTTGCATACATCTTTAATTTGTTCAGCCTGTCTTTTATCAACCCATTGTTTTCATCACAGCTTCCCGAGGTTTGTTCAATGTTTTTATTGGATTGACATAATTTTTATTATCTTCATTAGGTCGGCAATTGAAGGGTTGCATTCCTTGCACATCCATTCTTCGAATTTCGAACATACTTTTTTTGCACGTCCATATGACTTGTTTTGGTACAATTTTCAGTTTCGCATTTTTCACATACTGAGTTCTTATCAGCACTTCACCTTGACTTGATTTCGTTTTATTTCCACAGTTCACTGTTTACATTGATCAAAAATCTGTTTTACTGCCCTTTGTATTCGCCTTTTGGGTATGACGTTTAGAGTAGGTCACTTTTGTCAAATATAAAATGTAACTTCAACTTTGAGCCACTTTTTACTTAGTTTTTCCCGGAGGTCTCGAGATACACGTGTGAATGGTATGAACTACTATATCATCATCATTCCATTCATTCGTATGATCGCCATTGGATGAGGATATATTCTGCAATTTTTTGTTGATTTCTGATGCAACTCCGATGTTCACTCTGGCGCACTTCTAGTGATCTTGACGTTTCACCTATATAACTATCACCACACGAACAAGGTATGTTGTAAACACAATTTTTGGTACTTTCTTCGGCATTTTTTTGTTTTGTTTGTGTTAGAACAGATCTCGGTGTGTTTGTTGTTCTAAATGATGTTCTCACATCATACCTATGTCCAATCCGTTTGATCTCCTCAGATAATCCGGGGACTTAAGGTATTATGTTGGTTGTGAAATGTGTAGATGGTGGGAGGACTCCTATTGGTTGTGTTAATTGGTTGTTTGGTGGATTGGTTTTCAATGTCAGTCATTGTTTTTTCTATAAACTGATCCGGATATGCATTTTCCCTGAGAACAGATTTTATGAGGTTTATTTCTTCCTGTAGATTCTGGTTGGGATTGCAAACAGAATGGGCTCGATTATAGAGACATTTAACTATGCCATTTTTCACACTGGCATGATGGTTTGAGTTGTAGTATAGATATCGATTGGTTTGTGTCTTCTTTCTGTGTACAGATGTTTCCATTCGGGATGATGATTTTTGGATCATGACATCTAAAAAGGGAAGTTGGTTATTTTGTTCTTATTCTAATAAACTGATCTGAACAACACCCCATATATCAAATGAGCAATACGTCACTTCAAAAAAATTGCAAGAGAAAATTATTATAGCTCTTCAAGGGGATTTAAATATTTTGAGAATGGGGGCAAATTCAGAATACACCAAGTTACTAATTGAATAACTTTTCTTTAGGTAAAATAATTTGGTGAATGCAGTAACTTATCGGGGTGAACTAATTAGTTTACCCTTCTACACTTATAGATTTTCCTGATTATATCTTCATTTTCAGACTGTGGAAGGTTACCCAAAAAACCATGTCAAGTGAACCAACAATTTCCCTATTTCTGTGAATTACTGTGATGAAGATAATTTTATATTATCATACTTGATGATTGGCAAAACCTAGTCATAACAACTCATTTTATTAAATAGTTTTAATTGAAATTTGGAGAAAAACAAAATTTGGCCAATGAAAGAAAAACCTTGGCTTATATCAACTTCTCGAATGCCCCTTTCAGTCTTTAGAAATCGAACCAGGCAGTTTTAAATACAGTGTATGTCATAGTATGTTGAACTTTCCACAGCATTATTACCTCAAATGAGAATGCTCTGAATTTCAAATGAACATTTTATCGAACCCTCATGTCTGTAGGTATGATTTCATCCATTCAAACAGCTCCTAAAATCACTAACATAATTTTTTTCATGAACAACCGCATCAAACTTGACTCGACTAACGAAAACTAGTGTCATTTTGTTGATATAATATAATCTGGACTTTCTTCTGACATAAAAAGCCTAGGTTAATAATCCAAACACAAAATGTTATGTTTTGCTCAAATTAAGATCAACTCCATACAACAGCTCAACAAGTTTGCTCATTTCAACATTGGTACAATTATTTTTTTGATTTTTTGTGACATCATCTCGGGTAATATTACAAAAATAATTCTTGACTCTTCGATACTAATTCATAACTAAAAAAAATGGACTGGATAAAAAAGTACCAAGTTGAAATGATATCAAAAAAATATTGGTTTATATCTCCATTTTTTTTAAATCATTTAGGTGAAGCTGCAATTGTGGGATATCATTTGCCTTTGAGTACACGAAAAAAAAAAAG
Organism: Gonioctena quinquepunctata; assembly: GCA_018342105.1. Lineage (NCBI taxonomy): Eukaryota > Metazoa > Arthropoda > Insecta > Coleoptera > Chrysomelidae > Gonioctena > Gonioctena quinquepunctata. Next base: position 914,782 of record JAFIRS010000232.1, on the reverse strand, counting down.
ATGATAGGTGGAGTTAATACGAATATGGATAAACATACTGCCACTGGATTTCCTAATCCAGGCTGGCCGATATTATTTATTTTTATTTTATTTATTGAAAATATAAATTCCAATCAGAACAATGTTTGGGTGAAAGAAAGTTTCAAACATTAACATTTTTTATATAATACAATCACTTATAATAACATCACTTTACTGGCAATTTTTTTTCCAATTAATTCATGAATTTTTATATTTCAATTTCTTGCATTAAGGTAGTTCCGCCACGAGACAGTTGAATTCGGAAATTATTTTCGACGGAATCGAAAAATTTCAAAGGACTTTTTGATTTGAAACTCGAAAAAAAAATGTTTTTGAAGGGGCACTTGCCCCCCCCTTAATCACCTAGAAAATTCTTTTAAAAATGGCACTCAAAAAATTAATGTCCTCGAAAGGCGCAGCAAAAAAAAATTCCAGACCCGGGCCCCCCCTCACTAGAAATCATACGTCATGGGAAAAAATTATCGTTTTTCGATAAAACTTCAATAGAATTTTTTGTAGTACTCTTTTTGAACTTTTTTTTTGGAGGGGAAGGGGGTATCGTTAAAATCGATGGGGTCAACTAGGAAAAGGAGTTTTTTCTTCACGTTCAGTACCTCAAATGGTCCCCCGTCCTTCTTTAAAAAGTCCCCTGGCACAATCCGCATTTCTCTACGACCCCCCCTTTAGGCTGTGCGCTTCCCCGTGGACTATTTTGAATAACGAGAGTAGTTTTGATTATATCTGTCAAACTAGATGGTCAATCACTTTGTTTTTTTTTTCACAATATCTGTGATTGTCTGCTCTAGCTCCTCCTCGTTTTTCATAAACTTCTTAATTTTAGTACTAACGGTAGAATTAATAATGTGCTGTTTGCCTATGCATGGTCCATATGTTACATGTTAATTGAGTCAACTTTAATTATATGTATCTCGGGTTCGGGATGGTGAAACTTGTTAAAATTTTATAGAGGTGTTGGTCACATGTTAAACAATACGTATGCCAAATTTTAATAATTTCCTAATTCAACTGTCTCGTGGCGGAACTACCTTAATTTATTATGAGTTGCCAGCTTTTTCCTTAATTATAATGTATGTGCATTTCTGATATTGTGATTATGTAATCCTATTTTTTAAACCAAAAAAATTACTTCTCAGTATTTCTTTGCCTTTCTAGAGGACATGTACCCTATTTTTTTTTTTAAATAACTCCTATTGATTTGTTTGATAAGATAAGATATGTATTTAAATAGGATACCCTAATATACATACATAATTTCATTTATAAATTTACAATATATTTATATATTTACAATATTTTATATTATAAATTTATAATATGAACAGGATGTTTATAAAATCAGATTTGAAATAGATTTTTGTCGACAAAAATGTATTGAAGACCTAGGAATGCGATGCCACTCTTGCATCAATGTTACAAATGATTTCTGATGAGTACTCCTTTTTGAATAACATTCCTCTTTATCTCATTCATCTATGAGTTTTTAAATAAGACTGGAATAGAAAAATCAAATCACGATCTGAATGAAAATGCAAATTTTCACTTTCATATTTTTTTTCCATTCACAATATCTATCAGATGTAGTTCAGTGCCCAGAGTGGCTTTAGCCGGGGAAGTAGTTGTTTTTTGTTAAATATTACAAAAAATAACTTCATTATCGTCGTAGATTTTTCAATTTTCAGAAAAATATTTCTATTCAAATGAGAATGATTCCATTTTTAACTTCAATTGCTTTGTTCATCAATCAATAAATAATACCTTTTTGTTTTTGGGTGCTAGAAAGCCGTATTGTTAAAAACAATCGAGGTCTAGAAAACAGGAAAATACCAGTGGTTTTTGCGCTTTTTTCAAATTACTCTTTTTCAATTTTTAGGAAATCTGCAATAGTATTGTTTTGTAGACATCAACATTCTCTACAAAGAATGCCTCCTGTAATTTCCCTGACAAATTACTCTAATGATGAAGAAAAATCTATACAATACCAAAACACTAATTTCTCAAAGTTTTATGAAAAATTGAATTGGGTCTCATGCAATATTGCCTGAAAACATACAATAACCTATAATGTATCACTCCCAATAGGTTCAACATTTTCAGCAGAAACATTTGGGGCATTTTGACTTTCACTTCCAAAAAAGGAATTTTTACTTAAGGTTGGATTAAATGTAATAGATCGAAAAAACCTCATTTTTATGCAATAATACAATTCCACCTATAGAATTGACCAGAAACATCTAAACCAACCACATGTGGTAATTGGAGACTTCAATAGCTACAGTACAACTTGGGGATATCGTGACACGAACGAGGATGGAGATCTCCTGGAGAGGTGGGCCGAAGATAATGGCCCTTCCAAAACCCTTCCTTTAAAATAGCAGATGGATGAGAGGCTACAACCCGGACCTTATCTTCACCAACAAGTCTCTAGCTGGAACATGTAGCAAGACAGTCATTGCCCCTATCCCACACTCCCAACATCGGCCAATCATGCTGAAGTTCAGACCGGTGATAATGCCTCAGAAGGTCCCATTTAAAAGGCGGTTTAATCTAAGAAAGGCCGACTGGAACAAATATACAGAAGGGATCGACGAAGAAATTAGAGATCTCCTACCGACCCCAGCAAGTTAGGATAATTTCATCTCTGCAATCAAGAAGACAGCGAGGCGTTGTATTCCCCGTGGCTGTAGAACCTACTATATACCCGCTTCTACAACGAAAGTAAAGACACATACGAGGAATATCTAGAACACTACAGTCGGAACCCCTTCTCTCTGGAAACCCTCAGCTAGGAGTCCAGCTGACCGACTCCATAAGTAGGAAGAGACAAGAGGCATGGAAAGACACGATAGAAAGCCTGGATATGAGACACAGTAGCAGAAAAGCCTGCAGCCTTATCAAAAAGCTAACAGGCGACCCAACATCTTCCAAAGGCCAGGTAAACGTCACTGCTGACGAAATCGCACATCAGCTACTCCTAAATGAATCTGATCAAAATGTGAAAGTGGCTTCCACTTTCAGGATGACACAACAGCCTAGAAATCTAATATGGCTTACTTTACCATTACAGAACTGGAAACTGCAATCAAGTCTCTGAAGACCAGGAAGGCCCCAGGCCTAGACGACATCCTGGATGAGTTCCTGATAAACTTAGGCCCATCAGCCCTGAACTGGCTTCTTCAAATGTATAACTCTTGCTGGACCAACAACACAATACCAAAACTGTGGTTAAGAGCCGTCCATAAGCCGGGAAAACCACGGGAAGATGCTAAAAGCTACCGCCCGGTGTCACTGTTATGCTCCCCGCACAAACTCTATGAACGCCTCATACTGAACAAGTTTGGGTCCCAAATAGAAAACCATCTAATCCCCCAGCAAGCAGGATTCGGACCTGGGAGGTCCTGTACTGACCAGGTACTAAGTCTCACCCAACACATTGAGGACAGCTTTGAAAGAAAAGAAAAAACGGGAGCCGTCTTTAGAGATTTGAAAGCGGCATATAACAGTATAAATCATAAAATACTATGGAAAAAAATTTCAGAATGACAGAACTACCAGTGACGAGATGATAAAACAATGCTATCTAACAGAAGATTCTATGTAGTTCCAAGGAACAAGAAGCCGCTGGAGGAACCAGAAGAATAGCCTTCCCCAAGGTAGTGTGCTAGCACCCATTCTCTCCAATATGTATACCAACGACCAACCAACCGGCCCAACAACAAGGAGCTTCATCTATGCCGACGATGTAGCTATCATCTGCCAGTCACAAAACATCGCAGGGATAGAGGAGCACTCAACAGAATCCCTATCAAGGCTGAGCGATTATTATAGGTCAAATCAGCTTCGCCCGAACCCAGCGAAGACGCAGACATGCTTGTTTCACCTCAATAACCAACAGGCGAGAAGGGAACTTCAAATAGAGTGGAACTCAGTCAGACTGCAACACTGCCCAAACCCAGTCTACCTAGGGGTTACATTGGACCGCTCTCTGACCTACAGAAAGCATATCGATAAAACCAAGGCCAAAGTCAACACCAGAAATGGCATCCTCAGGAAACTGACTAATGCTCGCTGGGGAGCCAACCCTAACGTCCTGCGCTCCTCGGCCCTTGCTGTGCTACTCCGGCGAATCGCATCCCCTTATGGGAGAGATCAACACACGCCTGTAGACTGGACCCTGTCCTGAATCACTCATGCAGATTAATAACGGGATGTCTAAAACCCTCCAGCCTTGACCAACTCTACATGCTAGCCGGAATCGCACCACCGCAAGTACAGAGGGAAACCCTAGCCATGGCCGAACTAAAATCAAGGCGAAACTTTATGCAGTCTACACAGCCCCTCACAGCCTCTAAAATCTGTTCCATAAGTTAGGATTTATTTTTTTATAAAAATTCTTGAACATTAAAATTCTTTTAAAATATTCAAATTACGAGTTGTGCTCGGAGGACAGAGATTTTCGAAAATGAGGGGGCGATCACCTTGGTAGAAAATTATTTTGCAGTGAAAGCCGCCGAGCACTACTTGGACGGGTCGAAGAGATGGGAGCATCGCTGGGAGAAGTGTGTAGACATACAAGCAGTCTGTAGAAAAATAAATTTGAAGAAATTATGTCTTGTATCTTTGTTGGGTCGGAATTTTTTCAGTTCACCCATAATTACCATGTTCAGCTTGCTCAATAATGCCATGAACTTTTGGGATTAGTAAACTTCAGAGTACCGTCTAGAATAACTCGCAATGCTGATTTATTTAGAATACCTTTCCTAAACAATTCTTTGACTCGTTTAATGAGATAAGGTAACAATTATCTTATACTCAATGTCTAATTGTATCTAGCTATTTTTATATCTATTTGATATCGTGAATATCCCCTAATAATGTATTTTACTTGTAATTGTTTGTTAGTTTATAGCGCTCATGTATCTTTTAATGACTTGTCTCATGTTTTTGTAAATAAGACCTGTAGAGATCAATAAAGTATCTATATATCTATCAATCTTATTGTAATCGTAGTTTAAATATTTTCGATGTGTCCAAACACAATTCACTTTCAAAAGATCTCTCTGAAAACAGTGCAATTTTAATTTTAAATTTAATTAAGATACATTATTGTCCTTATCATGAGTTTCTAGTATTATTTTACTTTTGAGTGGTTAAATTAATGAAACGTTTGTAAATGGAGTAATCTAAATGAATAAATAAATGAATTGGAAACAATTGAGAACATTATTCTATTTGAGTGCCCAATTTACAGTGTGATCAAACCTCAAAATTGTGGTTCTATATCCAGCACAGTGCGATTTATACGCTCAATATTATCAAAAACACGTAAACTGAAACATTCTTGTTTTTTTTTCTTAATTTGACATTGTAGCTCATTTGCTGTTTGCTTTTTAGGTTATCTTCTCAATTATTGCTTAATCTGTTGGTACCAATAATACTTGAACTGTATTTTCCCATGCAGTAATTTCTCGTAAGATTTCGACTTTTCTTCATATCTTTGAATGAACCCAATAGGAAAATGATAAGGGATCTTTTTGTAGAGAATGTTGATTTCTCTAATAAAAAGTATACTCCTGCATATTTCTTGCAAAAGGCATATTTGGAGAGTTATTTGCAAAAAGCCCGAAAACCACTGAAGATGTCACATTTTCTAGACATATCAGGCATCCTGAACTAGGCCACTTAGTGGCGATATGTTTGTCCATACTCATAATATAACCCCCAATAAAAAAATGTTGTTCCCGGTGAAGGATATCTTACAATTGCCAGCCACATATATCTTGCTTGATGTGTTTGGAAGTTTCCTGAAAGAGCATTCAATTTTGTGTTAAAGACTCTCATAGACTATTAACCTAGGTAAAAAAGTGAACATTTTGCCGTCCATCTCGCTCATTTTATGGACAGATGAAGAGGGCTTATCTTCATCAGATTCAATAAATTTAGTACGTTCAACCCTACTAACCCAAAGAGACACGTCCCGACTCTAACATATCAGCAAATGCCGAACTTATCTATGAAACTCAAACCAAAACTAATTTGAGAAGTCGTCAACAAGAAGAACTGTTTGTTAATCAGTACTTAACAAGTTAAAAGGTGCTACTATATTATCAAAAGAGCGAATAATGTAGAATTAAACTAACTACTGAGAAGAGCTCCACATTCCAACTACACATGCATGCAAAAAACACTCAAAAAGAAAGTAAAAAAGTTCAAAAAGGCAGTACCGGGTGTCTGGTTCAAAAAGGAAACATAACTATCTTGATAGACTTGTCCTTGATCGGATCTGTTGGGATTCGGCGGGCCACTACCCTCCCCCATCCCTGCGCCCATAATGGGCGGCACCGGGCTCATCTGGCCCATCATGCCGCCCATAGGTACCTGCGGCGGCACACTAGGGTGGCCCGGAGTGGGTCCAACTTGTGGGAGACCTGGGAACGCCGAATTAATGGGACCGCCCATGGGACCACCTATCGGACCAACAATCGGACCACCTATGGGGCCGCCTATCGGGCCGCCCGCTGGGGCGGAGGGAGTGGGGGCGTTACTGTCGCGCGAATTCTCGTCGCTAGCGCCCTCTTTGTGTGAATGGGCATAGTGGTAAGTCAGCCCGGGCCTGGTCTTGTAACGCACACCGCACACTGAAATTTGTCAAAAGAAAAAAGAAAACAATGCCGATTCCATCTCTGGTCTGGTAGAAATAAATTCCAATGTTTCATTGATTATAAATGAATACAATGCTTTCAATTTCGAATGATAACCTTCTGGAGAGATGGCTTAAAAACTCTTCGACCGAAGACTTTTAATTTTCAAATGAACTAGATAAAAGATACACTGGACTATTTTAGAAACATTTCATAACGAGTATACTTCTACTAAAGTGTCTTGCAAGCTTTCTGACATTTTTTAAAGATTAAGGGACCAACGTCAGCATAAAAGTCTTTTTGACATCAGTTTTTGTTTGAAATGCCCCTGGGAGAAATATACTAGAACTTTTTTGCCCTTTACTAAACTATATACCCACTAATCATACACAATATGTACTTTTTCCTAATATAGGAAGATACCTATCGTGAATAAATGGTAAGTAACTGAATGCACTTGGTGTTCATATTGATTCTCTAGTCTCTCGCAAATGTCAATAATGCCCATCTTATTCTCAAGAACTCTTGAGTTCTTTTTGGAATTGGATGCCAAATGTTCAAAATCAATTCAATGGTAAAAATATTGCAATTATGACACTCTTGCTGGATTTACTAGGAAAAAAAAATTTTTAACTACCCCTACTTGAATAAATGAAATTCAGCCCTTTTGATTTTAACTGTAAGTTATTTTTTTAGTCAATTTTCTAATATTAATTCGTTAAACAAAACTGATTGAAAAGAATGCCTCTTTTGGACATATCGTGTTGATAATAAATTGTTGTTCAATTGTGTAGGATAAAACACGCTGTAAAAAAAATATGTAAAAACCAAGTGAAGGTTTTCTTTAGCGTGTAACATTTTTCTTGGTCAGAGAACTACTCACCCAATAATTGAGATTTTTTATCTAGAATGTAGTTGCAAGACATTATTATGTCAGATATTGACAAGAATTTGCAATCATTAGAAATATTTATATACAGTGCTTCTCAAAAGTCCTCTCCCCCCCTCTTATTTTTGGAACGATTATACATAAACAAGTGAAATTTGGAAACTGAATATTGAAGGTTGTAAACTTCCCTACTAGTGATGATAGATAACGAAATCATCAAAGATGACGTCACAAGGCCATTGTGACCAATAATTGTAAACGGAACCCTACGGCAAGCGACACCTCTTTTAAAAGGTATCGAAAAAACCTATTCGATGCTACTAATTTTTTTTGTGTTTATGGCAGTTTTAATGGCTCATTAGTAAACATTAAAATTTAAATTCCATTCAGTATGATATTCATTACAGATTTAAGAATCAGTATCTACTTAAAGAAATTGCTCGAAGTGACCTCCATTTACTTCCTGACAGTGAAATATCCTATTTTTAAACTCTTCTCGTACTTTTGCAAATGTGTCTGTGGAAACAGCCTCACATTCTGCAACAATACGTTGTTTTAAAACGTCAATATTGTCAGGTTCAGTGGCGTAAACCTTCGATTCAAGGTACCCCCACAGAAAAAAATCCAAAGGTGTGAGGTCCGGTGATCGAGCTGGCCATTCCGTTGAACCTCGTCGTCCAATCCATCTACCAAGATACTCCTTATCCAAATACCGTGTTACTGCACCGTTATAGTGTGGAGAAGCACCATCCTGTTGGAATATTATTTCCAAATTGCCGAATTCATCTGGATTATCTTCCAAAATTTCAAAGATTAACGGTTCTATTGCATTTTGCAACAGCTCCAGATAAACCTCACCAGTTAAGTTGGTATTTAAAAAAAGAGGCCCAACGATGTGGTTTCCCAGGATACCTGCCCAAACATTCACCTTCTGGGGAAATTGGGTATTGTGTGTATTTACATTTCTTCCATTTAGATAGAAAGTACTTTCGTCACTGAAACAAATTGTTTTGACATAGTCTGGCTGTTGGTTAATTTTAGTTTCCATATATTCACAAAATTCTAGTCTTCGGTCTAGGTCGTCGTCTGAGAGTTGATGAACCATTTTTAATTTATATAATTGAAATTTGTGTTTTTTTCAACACCCTGTGTACTGTACTTTGACTGACTTCACAGGTAGATGCAACGTGTGTTGTTGAAGAAGTAGGATTAACTATTACTTCTGCCACTATATCAAAAAAAATTTCTCATCAGAAATGTGTGGTCTGCCAGATCGTTTCGCATCATTAATACTACCCGTTGTTTCAAACTTACAAAGAAGCTCCCTTAAATAAGTCCTCGAAACGGGGCGATCGGGAAACCTCTCATTAAAAATGCGTTCTGCTGCATGAATATTTTGTCCAGTTTCAGCAAGAATTAGGATCGCTGTTACTTTATCACCTAAAGAACGTACCATTTCGCTTCTTGAAGCACTTAAACGTTCGGCTCACAACAGTTTAACAAATTATTAAAATGTACAAAATATTAAAAGTACCAAAAGCTGCTAAAACAGTTAAACGTCTCGATCAACAATACACAAATTATTAAATGTACAAAAAGTTGGACAATTACAAAAACGTCGAATTAGGGAGACTAACAAAAACGTCAGCTTATTTGACAACTATCCAGAGACGGAGCTTGAATTTGGAATTTTAGTATTAACTGATTTAATTCATCACAGCTTTGCGTTTTTTAAAAGCGAGTTGCAAAAACTGCCATGAACACAAACAAAATTAGTATCATTGAATAGGTTTTTTCAATACCTTTTAAAAGAGGTGTCGCTTGCCGTAGGGTTCCATTTAAAATTATTGGTCACAATTGTCTTGTGACGTCATCTTTGACGATTTCGTCATCTATCATCACTAGTAGGGAAGTTTACAACCTTTAATATTCAGTTTCCAAATTTCACTTGTTTATCTATAATCGTTCCAAAAATAAGGGGGGAGGGGACTTTTGAGAAGCACTGTATGTAGCAAGTCATTTATTAGCTTGGCTGCATTTTTTTTTTCATTTGCCCGTTTTTGCCACATGATTTGTAATAAAGAGGTTGTTTTCCAAAGTACTTTTATAATTATTCTTTAGAAATGTTTCGGCAATCAAAAGATACACTGTTAGTGATATAAAATTCTTAATATGAATTTAATACTTTTGATTGATAGATGGTGCATATCAGTAGGATTCAGGACTCACCTCCTATATGAATATTTTTTTATCTATTTCAGATCACCCTATCATCTGTTGAAATAAGGCCGGTCACACCTAACACCTTTATGTAGGAGTGTTTTTTTGTTCATTTACTAGAGAAATTGTAGCTCTATGATTGTCATGAAGGGAATTTGGCTAGTTTTTGATAAAAACACCACTAATAGGGCATCCAAAAAGCACCACTGTATCTTTTCTTCAAAGTACTACTATTTTACTTTATAACGATCAAATTCTAATAACCAGAAGATTGTCATTTCGTACCGAGAAAGACCTGATAGGGACTGGAACCGATAAAAAATTTGGTATCAGATAATTATCGAATGAGATAAGAAGCTCACAAAAAATAGGAAACAGTTAGTTAGAAAGTGTTGGATCGGAAAAGTTAAGTAGATCAATGTCATCGACAAGTTTAGGCGTATCTCAAAGAACCCAAGCGCCTGGTGGTTTGAACCCGAACCGAAACCGGACCACATTTGTTAATGAATATTTGGTATGGTCTCAATACATAGACTAACTCTAGAGGGATTTGAAATTCCAATTGTTTTTATTCCAATACATAATAAAGCATGCAAAACTAAACTGACTTTTCTGTAATTTAACATAAAATAAGTAATTGACCTGATATTGTTCTAAGAAATGTGTTTTCAATTATTTGAATTCAATATTCAATACATTTGGTTTTTCAATAAATAAGGTAATGAAAAAAACACCAGTTTAGACATATTGACATGATCATAGACATTTAGTTTTTTCGTGAATATTAGAAATATTAAAGACAGCTTTTAAATAAGCATAATTTCATTATATTATACAAAAAAATTACACACTACCACGTGACACAGGATATCGGGCCACCCCTGTAACTTCTGCATTCGTGAACGGATTTTTCTGAAATTTGGTACAGTTATATGAGCAACCATTTCGGATTTGATCACATTACAATCCAATATGGCAGACTTCCGGTTTTTCTGGAAATGCCAGTAACTTTGTTTTTTCAAATTGAACACCCTGTATATTTTTACATATTCCAGTTCAACAGGTCAAAACAGTCCAAACCATATGCCAAATGTCATTTTTTTAAACAATTAAAATTAAAATTGTTTTTTTATTTTCTCGTGGATAAATGAGATTTGGTCAAGGCTATTCACAATGAGTCGCACATAACAGAAAAACATAATTTTTTCTGAAAAATTATTTTTTGGGTCACTTATTGATGAATCAATTCAGTCACATCACATTTTGATCTAAAATAATTTTTTTTCAAATGGAACCCCTATGGGCCACCTACATGTCTCTCTAGAACATACATTCAGGGAAAAAAATGACATAATATTTTTGTATTTCGGTGCAGTAACAAATTGTATACATTCAAAAATCTACAACTAGTTCATGAGTTTCCTTGCAGTTCGAATAATTTTTCAACTTAGTAAGCTGTGGAAAACAACATTTTTGAATCTTGTCAACTAATTGTGTTTCACTGTCATCTTTCATCTCAACTCTCTAAAACCTATAATTTTGATTTTCCATTTTTACTAATTCTCGGAAGTTAACTAATTTTCGAGAATTGAGATGAAAGATGACAGCGAAACAATTAGTTGACAAGATTCAGAAATGTTGTTTTCCACATATTACTAAGTTGAAAAATTATTCGAACTGCAAGGAAACTCATGAACTAGTTGTAGATTTTTGAATGTACACAATTTTTTTCCTGAATGTATGTTCTAGAGAGACATGTAGGTGGCCCATAAGGGTTCCATTTGAAAAAAAATAATTTTTTGATCAAAATGTGATTCATCAATAAGTGACACAATAAAAACTTTTTAACAAAAAATTAAACCGACGAAAAAATCAACTGAAAAGCAAAAAATTAAATAAAGCTTAGTCTAAATGATAATTGAGCTCCTACACTAATGTAATTAACTGATTTTGAGTCGGCACCAAACAAACAATTATCGAAGATCATTATCTATGAAAGAAGTCATCAAAACGCAGCCGTGCATCTCGCTGCCATCATTTTACGCTTAACCTAATTCAATTGCTAGTTTGTTTGGCGCCGACTCAAAATCAGTTACTTACATTAGTTTAGGAGCTCAATTATCATTTAGACTAAGAAGGTTTATTTTATTTTTTGCTTTTTAGTTGATTTTTTCGTCGGTTCAATTTTTTGTTAAAAAGTTTTTATTTTTCAATTTTTTGTGGCTAAAATCTACCAATTACTACCTACTTGTTTTTTGATTACTTCCAAAATACTTACTTACCCACCTTACTTCAACTATTACCAGTTGAATAATATAATTATCTACTTTTACTATTTGTTGTAATATAAATTATTTTCGTTGTTCTGGTTAGTTTATTTCATTACTTTGTATATCATTCCATCCTCTCATAAAATATACTGATTTTGACGGATGTGGAACAAGAATAATGTCAGTAGCGATCTGTCATTGTCAACTACGTATGTGTGTGCCAATGTTCACTAGTGAAAAATCAATTATCCCCTATTTTTCTACCCGTAAGGGTGGCTAATTCCTTTCGAAATCCAAATATAAGGTATACCCTATCTATTAAAAAAAAGAATCATCCAAATCGAAGAACCCAGTACAAAGTTATGCCTGATAGAATCGGTTAACGGACCAGAATTCAGAGGGTGAGTGATCAATATCCTTCATTTCGCTACCCTTAGGGGTGGATTTCATCTTTTAAATTCAAATGGGACCAAATTCGAAGTACACCCTATCCACTGAAAAAGAATTATCGGAATCGGACGCCTCAGTAAAAAGTTATGCTGTCATACATAAAAAAATTGATTGAAAAGGTAAGTGATCAATATCCTTCATTTCCTCCTCCTTTTTGGTTTCGTCAGTTAAAAATAATTTTTCAGGAAAAAATATGTTTTTCTGTTATGTGCGACTCATTGTGAATAGCCTTGACCAAATCTCATTTATCCAGGAGGTAAAATAATAAAAACATTTCAATTTTAATTGTTTCGAAAAAATTACATTTGACATAAGGTTTGGACTTGTCTTGACCTGTCGAACTTGAATATGTAAAAATATACAGGGTGTACCATTTGAAAAAACAAAGTTGCTGGCATTTCCCGAAAAACCGGAAGTTCGTCATATTGAATTGTAATGTGATCAAATCCGAAATGGTTGCTTATATAACTGTACCAAATTTCAGAAAAATCCGTTCATGAATGCAGTTACAGCGGTGGCCTATCCTGTGTCACCCGGTATAGTTGTTCACTTAATACACAATGCACATGTCATATTGCATAACTTCGAAGTTCCTAACTTTCAACATGTATGTGCAAAAATAGGAAATGCGCCTGCGTGGACTTTGTGTAGTTGTCATTAGTGTCATTCACTAACCTAACATTTATCTATTTCAATCATATTTCACATCACAATTAAAAAATTACCAAACGAAAAAAGAGAGGTTAGAAATTGGCGTTGACACATGATGAACTGTCACATGATCATGTTTACCACTTTATTATGCCTTAAGGATTAGAGAAGTTCAAATAATTAATTATGACTAAACATTAATCAACTCATTATTCTTGTGCATGCTTCTTATGTTACTAACACAATCTACCAGTAGGATATTTACATTATTAACAAAGAAACATTTGAATTTATTCACAAACCGAATAACATTCTCCAATGACAGTTAAAAATATGATTAAAACAATGGCAATTATTTTCTGGTGTATTGGAGAAGAGATTATGTTTATTCAAATATCAAGTATTTCTATTTTAATTGAATAAACAAATATACTTATATACAGTTTGAAATATTTCACTGTCCAAAAAATAATAGATTAAAAAAAATATCCAAAGGTATCCCGACATGACTTTTTAGAAATGGAATTAAAAAACCTATAACTTTCGAGAAATTTGTAAAAAAAAGATACTAGCGATGATTTCCAGCAGCGTTCTCAGATGTTGTCTGTCATTTTCCCGATAATTTAAGCCACAATTTAAATGGAAATGGTATTTTTTTTGTTTTGTTTTTTGAAATGAATATAATAACAAAATTGACATATATCTCGAATTATTGTGAACCCAACGGCCAATAACCACAGCAGTTAAAGGCCTTCAAAAAAAAAAAGAAAGTTATATACGAAATAAATTTATTCAATGGAACCAAAATATTCTGAAGTTTGGTTAAGAAAGTGACAATATTTAGAACAGAAAAGAAAAGCAATATGATTGTATTGAAATAAGTTTCTATTTATATTATTATTAATAATAATATCAATTAATTCTATTGGGCTACACTCAAACAAATATATTCATGGTATTGATTTTTGAACCAAATTTCAGATCATTAAATAAAATATTCAAAAAATAAGAGGAATAAACGCTCACAGCCATATCCTGGAAAACCATTGTAATCGAGTAACTTAAATTTTGATGAAAAAGTTTGAGATTATTCAAATGTAATTAGGATTTTTAAAGTTGTCATATTTCAAATACACTACCCTCTATTTCTCAAAAAATAATATGCCTATATCATATGAAGAGTCACCTATTTTCTTTTACTTCTAATCATGTGTCATTCACAACCTCTGAATATAGTTTTATTTAAGGAAACTGTAATTTTTCCAATCGGATTTATCACCAGTGGATTTTTTCATAACCCAGCTAGCTTGAACTGATATAAACACAAATCTTAGGATTGAACTTATGGTAATAAAAAAAAACAATATACATCAAATATGTAAAAAACTAGAATATATTCAAACACATTGAGAATATAAATATGTATTATTTTTTTAGAACAAAATTGGTACATACATCTGATAGTTTAATTAGTTAGTCTATGTACCATCTACGAGTTATCAGTGCATAATCCAAAACTTTTCAATGGGATTTTTTCGGTTCGAGTCCCTGCCTAAACAATAACAGAAGCTTTCCTAAAGCATGAAGCATTTTAAAACACCATTATATCTAAATGCTACAATAATTGAATTATTTCCTTTTCCACGGGAAATTATTGCATAGGACATGCCCAAGCACAGAATTGTTTCATTTCAACGACAATGTATGGAATGTAAATTTCTGTTGTTTAGTTGGAAGATGTACTTTACATGATTCTACAATTGTTTCAGCAATGTAACTGAGATAATTTCTACATAATATGAGTGCCAAAAAATGTAAATGTTCTTAATAAACGAGAAAAAAAATCGTATTTTTAATGGAAAAAAAAATCGTTAAGAAAAGTACTAGTTTTTTGGTTAGCAACACTTTTATTATAGAACATTATAATCGCCCCTCATAACAAAATCCGTCAGATAGATATCTGTCTGACGATTCTAACCTAAAATAATTGTATGTTTACTCGTCATTACAATGTTTTGTTGTTAGCAACGTAAAATTTACACTTAATGTCACATGAACATCCATACTTGATTAAATACACTGTTTTATTTATTTATCTATCTGACAGATGTTTATCTGACGAATGTAGTATTCAAGGAGCGACTATAATGATCTATGATGCTTTTCCATTTAAAATACGAAAAAACAGCTTGTTCAATTCGTAATAAAAGAGAGTTTTCTATCTCGTGGAAATATTTCCACCTACCAAAACTCCGCAGTTCCTTAACTTCGATTAAGGAAAAGTGGTTAGGCCCTTCGCGTTAGATTTGAAGCCGTAGAGGGCGCATTTCTCCAAAAAAAGTATTGGTATTAATCGTCATTTTTTGAATTTTTCTCACTCTTTTTGGTGGGGAAGGTTGTGATAAATCAATATCTGATATTATTTTTTCAAAACTATCAATAAAGAGTCACTATTGTTGGTCAAATTATTAATAAAAAAGTCCCATATGTATGTAAATAATATCAGACTATCAAAACTTGAAATAACATGGACAGGGTGCTCAGAAAAGAGAAAATTTTATAATTGTCTGAATTTTCAATTTAGAAAAAAATTATATCAGAAAATGGTAATTCGAATTTAAAGTTAAATGTACTTCAAATTGATTAAGTACATTTTTAAATATATAAAGTACTTTTAGATTTTCTCAACCTTGGTTTTGCAGCAATATTCGTAACGCATTCAAATAATTTATATAAACATGATTATTTCTTATCCAGAATTAATAGTATAGTAATTGTGAAAAGGAGAGAGAGGGAAGGAAAATAATAGAAAAGGCTCAGATCTGGAGATCCTTCAGGTCAGAAAATGTGCAAATATCTATCAATAACTTTTTAATTAAAAATATAAATATTATTTTTAATGTAAAAGTCCTCATTTCATTCTGTTCTAAAATAATAATGTTAGGTTCTCACGTCCAGAGGATTTATTATCGTAGTTTTTTTCACGAGCAGTCGGACAATTTGAGAAAAACAACACTCTCAATCTACAATTTTATTGCGAACGTTTCGGCGAGGAATCTCGCCTTCTTCAGGGCTACAAATTACATAATTAAATCGTTGATGTATAAATACAGAGACATTACAAATAGGAGACCGATTCATAAATATATGGTGATAAGATAGGTACAGTCAACAGTAGGTTGAATAGAACCAAAAAACCGAGGAGTTTATTTCCCGCAACACATCATAAAAAAATTATTTTTACAGGCTTTATATTAGCTTCACTTGTATGTTTGTTTGTTTGTAACCGACTCCTTTGGGCGCGATTTTGACCCACTTCCAGACGTAGGAATGATTTGAAATTTGGCAGGTGCACATAATTCCGGTGACAATGCATTAAAAAAATTTTGTTTGAAAAAAAACCAAAATGGCGGCTCCAATATGGCGGATGAGTTTTGTGATTATGGTCCGATTCGCTTCAAAATTGGTATTTGAGGGTTTTTGTGGCGGGTTATTTTTAAATTAAAAATTCAAATGGCGGCTCCAAAATGGCGAGAGTTTTGTGATTATGGTCCGATTCTTCAAAATTGGTATTGGGGGTTTTTGGGGTCCAATTATGATTTTGTAAAAATTGAAAAATTCAGATGGCGCCAAAAGGGGACGAGTTTTGTGATTATGGTCCGATTCTATTCAAAATTGGTATGTGGGGTTTTTGGGGTCGAGATTATGATTATTTTGTCAAAATTGAAGGATTCAAGATGGCGGCTCCAAAATGGCGGACGAGTTTTGTGATTATGGTCCGATTCTATTCAAAATTGGTATGTGGGGGTTTTTGGGGTCCAATATTATGATTCTTTTGTAAAATTGATAAATTCTAGATGGCGGCTTCAAAATGGCGGACGAGTTTTGTGATTATGGTCCGATTCTATTCAAAATTGGTATGTGGGGGTTTTTGGGGTCCAATATTATGATTCTTTTGTAAAAATTGATAAATTCTAGATGGCGGCTTCAAAATGGCGGACGAGTTTTGTGATTATGGTCCAATTCTATTCAAAATTGGTATGTGGGGGTTTTTGGGGTCGGAGATTATGATTATTTTGTCAAAATTGAAGGATTCAAGATGGCAGCTCCAAAATGGCGGACGAGTTTTGTGATTATGGTCCGATTCTATTCAAAATTGAAGAATATTTTTAAAAATTAAATAATAATAATAATAGTTTGAAAAACTAAAAAACACGCTTTAATAGAAAACTAAACTAAAAAGTAGAAAATAATTTTAAATGAGTTTGAAATAAGAATACAGTGATTAACAACAAATTTATTTCATTGTAAAAAAGAGTGGGGTGCTTTTTAAGATATTTTCATAATGATTCTACTTTTAACAACATTTGACATCAAGCACCCCATGCTTTTTTGCGATGAAAAAAATTTGTTGTTAATCACCGTATTCTTATGTCAAACTCATTTAAAATTATTTTCTACTTTTTAGTTTAGTTTTCTATTAAAGCGTGTTCTTCAGTTTTTAAACTATTATTTTTATTGTTTCTATTTAAATTTGTAAAGTTACATCAGCAATGACCATACACTGACGAGTTTACTTACCCCAAAGGTAAAGTGAGAGATGTAGTCGAAAAATTTAAAGGAACATTTTTCCTGGAAATCTCCAAAATCGTTCTTCATTCATTGAAATATGGGTATTGTTGGTATTCGAAAACATTTGACCATGGCACAATGTATTATACCTCATAGCGTCTGTGTTCTTAACGTTATTAATTCCATGTAGGATGCTTGATGGTTCTATCCAACCTACTGTTGACTGTATATCACCATATATTTATGTATAGTTCTCCTATTCGTAGTGTCGCTGAATTTATACATCAACAATAACTGTTTTTTTTTTAATTGTGTAATTTTTTCAATTATGTCCTTTATATTATTTGTAGCCCTGAAGAAGGCGATATTCCTCACCGAAACGTTGGCAATAAAATTGTAGATTGAGAGTGTTGTTTTACTCAAATTTTCCGACTGCTCGTGAAAAAAACTACGATAATAAAATAATAATATTGGCTACTTCTCTCTTGGGTCGATTATACATTTTCCTGACCATTCTGTACACGCTATTTCAAGTTTTAATAGTCCAATATAATTTTTTTCAGGAAGCAGAACTTTTCATATGCAGTAATTTTTTTCACAAAATTACTAATAAAGAAGTTAGTTTCCCATATGTAGAGAACTGAAGTTGATGGGGTCATTTTAGATGATGTACTTTGCATGAAGTTTAAAAAATGTGAGATATATGAAAATTTGCTTTGTATGATGAACATCAAACACACTGAATTTTGTTTTTATTGCTCTAAAAATAATATTTGGAAGTGCTAGTAGATCTATTTGGCACCTGGTAGATCCAAATGTATAGTACATACTAATAAGGAACATTAATCTTACTTTCGACTCGCACTTGACAGCTCAATTTATTTTGCAGTCACGATGGTAATTTCACAACTAGTTCCAACGATTCTCATTTTACCAAAATCACCTATATAAAAATTTCAAAATAAAGAATGCGCAAAACTTATAGAATTGGTCCTATTACGGCCCTGTATGTTTCTCTATCCGTAGTAAAAATAAAATATTTTCCCATTTTTCTTGTCAGTTTATTTACTGTAAATGCAGCGCTTGAAGTATATTATTATTTTGGATGTGTTTATCATTGTTATAATTATTTTGATGCCACTGGCAATATCCAACTCTTGCGAACGATTTTGAGATTTTAGGAATTTTTACTCCTTATTCCTCTTGTTCTCCCCACAAAAACATTTTGAGGTTGTACTACATACGATAATTATATGAATAAAATTATTTTTGTAATTCGATCTGTCGAAACGATAGGTACATCACCAACCTTTGGAGTAAATTCGCGTCCTTGTGAAAAGCAATTCATTTTGTTTTATGTGAATCACATGATACTACTCTGATCAATAAATTTAACTCTTAAGGACTATGTAAATATGGAGATTATTAAAATAGTTTATTATGCACATTTTGAAGCAGTATCAAGGTACGGAATTCTATAGAGGAAATATACAGGGTTTTCACTTTTCAGTCAGGTTAAAATTTAACCCTAAGTTTGTAATTGAAAAGCCTTTTATATTTACCATAATATATATATATATATATATATATATATATATATATATATAGGATGTAATCTAACCTCTTGCACAGCCATGAATCACAAGTGTATAATCTGTTATTTTTTTATGTTATGTCTGTTAGTGGTTGTGGAAGTTGTGAGATTATACGTGTGTATATATATATATATATATATATATATAGTGTGGAAAGTATTTGCTGACTAGTTAGCTACAAAACTAGGGATATTGGGGTAAGCAGCAATGAAAAAGTAAACTCTTTAAGGTTTATCTAAGCTTTCGGAAATGTTTATTTCCATCATCAGGGAGACTAGAATAGATGAAAAAACCAATAGTAATACATATTCATGTGCGAAATATGCTAATTCGAGGAAATCTCTTATTTATTGTCCTTAGATATCAATCAAAATTGACAACAATGTAATATAAAATAATAGTTCTTCTTAACATTACCGCCACCTGGTAACATCAGTTGGTACTAATCTAACAGTTGGCAACAATGTATCTATTTCCAAGTGACACCGCAGGTGTCGTTGGTTAAATATAATTGCGAGATTAATTCCTAACCTGTCTTTTTCCTTTTTAATTTTAAAAAAAGGTTAATTTAATTTTTTCCTCGATCTACGTTTTTTTTTTCCTTTCGTATCACTATGTTAGATGAATATGTTTAACATCATTGAAACCAACCTCAACCAAGTTGTAAGTAGCATATTGTTTCGTACTTGAATATGTATTACTATTGGTTTTTTCATCTATTGTAGTCTCCCTGATGATGGAAATAAACATTTCCGAAAGCTTGGATAAACCTTCAAGAGATTACTTTTTCATTGCTGCATATATATATATATATATATATATATATATATATATATATATATATATATATATATATATATATATATATATATATATATATACAGGGTGTATAGCAGTGGACGTTTATTTCTGGAAAAAAATCATACACGGAAGAAAACTATAAACAGGTGACCTACCTTGGCAGAAATGTCCGCTTTTTACGAGCAAAGATCATGGTTTTGTATTATTTTGGTGTTATAATAATGAAGGAAATACACTTTTTGTTTTTGTCTTCTCATGTTTTCTTGGCCATTGCGATTTTGTGACAACTCATATGATTTTTGTTATTTTAGAAATTATTGTAGTTGATTCAGATTTCTTATATCTGTTCAATCATTCATGGAGTTAGGTTATCTTTTGATATATAGCATTTCTTTTAGGCATCTAGTTTCAAAAAACGTTTTATGTTAAGATTTGAGTTCGAGTTATAGTTGTTGTTTATGATGTGTTTATTCAGTGCTGTATTAGAATTTTTCATATATCTGTCATTTCAATGTAAGCTTTTTGGCAATAGTTACATGGGATGCTATAAACTATTGTTACAAAACAAGGGTTTGTTGGTTTATTTTGGTTGAAAGCTGACAAGCCAGAGACAGGGTTGGCACTTAGCTTCCCTTGACACTGCGACCAGCTGGGGTCTATTGTATCACTCTGTCGTCAGTGGTTCCTCCTTCAAACAGGTTTGTGCCTTTAATTAGGTTTATTAGCCTGTTAATAAGATTTTTCGGATTCATGCCTGTTTCCGGGCTGATCTCTCCAAAGGTTCTGTGTCGCCTTCTACTTAGGGCGTCACAGTCGAAGATAATATGAGAGGCTGTTTCCTCCTCTTCATCACATAGCCTACACTCCACGGTTTTCCTGCGTACTCCCATGGTGTTTAGGTGTTTTCTTAGGCCGCAGTGTCCAGTCAACAGACCTACTATTATAAGTGCCTTCGTTCTGTTCAGGTTCAGAAGGTCAGCCGTCAGGGTCCGGTTTGGGTGTCCTACCATGACTTTGCTGTGTATTTGCCCGACAGTTTGATCCCAATATTGTTGGTGTCTTCTTTTTATCCAATCGTCGGTTTTTGCTAATCCCATGCACAGGTTCTGGCCCTGTGAATAGCGTTTCAGATGCTTGTCTAGCTAGCTGGTCCGCTTTTACATTGCCTTCAATGCCTCTATGACCTGGCACCCACATCAAGGTGACCTTGTTGTGTTTTGCCAGCTCGATGAGGTTCTGGAGGCAGTCCCAGGCCAGTTTAGATTTGATCTGTATAGAGTTGAGTGCTTTGATAGCACTTTGACTGTCAGATAGAATGTAGATGTGTTTTTTCCTATAACCACTTTCTAGATTCTTCTGAATGCATACCATAATAGCATGTGTTTCAGCTTGGAATATCATGGAGCATTTGTGGTATTATGTAGTCCCTTCTTGGCCTTACCCCATGTATTCCTGCTCCCGTTCCTTCAACTGACTTTGAACCGTCTGTATACCAGACTATGTCCGCAGTTGATTGTGATTCTATACTCGGGGCCCATCCAGATCCGTCAATTCGTGTTTTGAATGAGTATAGGGGTTGCATGTAGTCTGAAATCATTTCGAGTTCTTCGATATTGATTACATGAGTGATTCTGGTATGTCCAGTTGTTGGGATTCTCCAGTTTTTTGTTTGTTTCAATCTGTATGCACTCATCCTGGCCACTCCAATGACATGTAAGTCAAGGGGTTCGAGGTTTAGGATGATTTCCATTGCAGCTGTTGGAGTGCTATTCATTGCACCCGTGATACAGAGACAGGCAAGCCTCTGGATTTTCCCAAGGTTGGTTTTTGCCTGTCTTTGATTTGATTTTGGCCACCATAAGAGTGAGCCATAAGGTACTCTTGGTCTTATTACCGCTGTGTAAAGCCAGTGCATGGCTTTCGGTTTGAGCCCCCAGGTTTTTCCAAAAGCTCTCCTGCACATCATGAAGGTTATCTTGCTTTTATTGGTTACATGTTGAAGATGGGGGTTCCAGGTTAGTTTCTTGTCAAGAATCAGCCCTAGATATTTCACCTGCTCTACTACTTGTAATGTTTCACCGAATAGTCTGGGATGTTTCTTCTCCGGGTGAAGGGAATTAGTGTTGTTTTGTTCGGATTTGCCCTTAGGCTCTCTCTGTTACACCATTCCTCTACTGTCCTCCATGCATTTTGCAGTAGCTCTGAGGTTGTTAGAGTATTCTTTCCTTTGATGAGGATGACCAAGTCATCTGCGTACCCTTGAGAGTAATACCCTTGGTTATTCAGAGAAATTAGCAGTTCATCTACATCCATGTCCCACAGAAGGGGGGATAATATGCCCCCCTGTGGGATACCTCTGGAAATTCCAACCTGCTCTGTTTATTAATTTTATTCAAAAATACTCCAATAAATTCAGTGTCTATTTCACCAAATTACCGCTCTATACTAACTTTGCACGAACCACACAATTAATATCAATGAATAAACTCAACTCTGTCATGTGCGAACCGCTTATATATTCAAAAACATAACGTATAGAATTGTCTACAGGCCACCCTCCAATGACTTAGAAGAAAACTTCAAGAAAAAGAAGAAAATTTCATTAAAAACAAAAAAAAAATAATAGATATACCCGTCAACCTGGAGCCATATGAACCTGACAATTATATAAATCATGCATTTTAGCTGATTTTATTTATACTTATGTATTTCAATCTTATACCTTTTTATGTATTTCCTGCAAAATGTGACTGGCTTGTAATGTTTCTTTTTTACATAGTGCATACATAGTGCATACATTTATTATTATTATCATTATTAATTTCCGAGGTCATATCCGGAACCATCTGGCTTCTTCTCGATGATTCGGAGATGTCATCGGAAAGTTCCGACGGCCCGCATACTCTGGCACATGCTAGATGGACATGGGATGACTAATTCCGTAACACTATATTAGATTTTTTCAAGGTTGGTGTTTTGCTTTTCAATGATGTATATAAGAATTTTTAATGTATTATTAGCTTTGTGACGGATTTGGATATTTCATTTTTTTAGGAAATTTTGGATGTTTTCCAGAAATAAACCTCCACTGTTATCCAAACGATTTATGAAATAAAAATAAAGAATTGAATATGTCCCTGGCCAGTGACGAAAAGTCTCTGTACGAATGTATTCAATTCTATAAAGTTTCCAACTTCTATCAAACAATCAACTACCTTCTGCAAATTAAAAATGTAGTGCACAAGCTACTGTTAGATTTGGAACCGTATGAAATAGAGGACTATCTACATTGTTAACCCACAGGCACCAGAATTCATTCAATGTTAGTCACTTTGGATTTTTTTTTTTGTGAGACCATTTTGTTTGAGTTTGTTACTATATTTACATTGTATCGTAGATATCTTCACAATAAAGTGCAATATTATTATTATTATCATTTTCGTAAACACAACCAACAATTACAATGCACAACCTGGTTCACACTTTACACTGGAACACATTCGACTACGAACTACGAAACGGATGTGGAGCAACAGACGGATGCCAGGATCATGCTTAAATTTTCAATTAATGATATCTCTATTATAATGCAACTTTTATATAGGTTATTTCTGGTAAGATCACTTATTTTCACGAGTTAAAAAATATGCCTCAACCTGTATATATATAAAACTGTCATTTAGTACATATTCCAACGAAACATTCAAACATATATAAACATGACATTTGAAAATGAAACCATTTAATGGAAATATATATGAATAAATACTTTTTTGTAACTTACGTTCACAAGAAAATGGTTTATCAGGATCACCTGGTGTGGGCTCAAAGCTGTGCCCAGCCTTTTTCCTCCCTCTGCCAGTCCCTTTTTTTCTCCCTGGAGTACTCGGAGAGTCAGTACCACTCCGCCCCTAATTAATAATTATGAGAAGTATGCACAGTGACATAATGGAAAACTGGAAGAGTGTTTTGTGATTTAACAACTTGATTCAAAGAACTTTGGTGTGAAGTTTTCCTGAGAAGTGGGTGAGTTAGAAGTTTTGGTAAACCTGCAGTAAAGTGAAATGTCACCGATTTTGACGAAATTTTCACAGATGCCTCAGAATACGCTAAACTTCGTTGAGCAACCAAAATTTTTCTGCGGAAAGAGTCGAAAATATTTTTTTTTTGTCAAAATATGCCCAACTTCCTGGCATGTAGGTATCAATGAACTGTTGTAATTAAAAAGAATTATTTCACAATTATTCACGAAACAAGCACTCTGAACAGCAAGAACTGAACGTTATAAATGCAATACTAGAAGATATGTTTTAAATGTCCCGCAGAAAGTTTGGATAAAAACGTAATTTTCCTATTTGAAAATTTGAAAGTTTTTCCATTTGAGTAAACAAGAAATAAGATTTGAGATGATTGTCAATAATGTCAATTGTCATCCATGAGTAATGTTACAAAATGCAATGTTGCCAAATGTAAAAATTGTCCGATATACATGATGAGTTAACATTCATCCAATTAAATAATTTATTGTGATCATTAAATTTATGTGAATTGAAGGTTTCATTCAATGTGTTGCT
Source organism: Gonioctena quinquepunctata (assembly GCA_018342105.1). NCBI lineage: Eukaryota > Metazoa > Arthropoda > Insecta > Coleoptera > Chrysomelidae > Gonioctena > Gonioctena quinquepunctata. Next base: position 890,080 of record JAFIRS010000232.1, on the reverse strand, counting down.
GAAAAATTAAGAAATCACGCCGTCTCAAATAAGTGAAAGTTGAAAACTGACTTTTTTTAACCTTTCTGGGGCCATAATTCCGAAAATAACTGTTTGGGCAGAAATATGTTGGGTAAATATCCGGTAAAAGCACTTCTTCTCTCTGAAAATAGCTGAAAGACTTTTCTTATGTGCTTTTGCCTCCTGAACATGAATCCAAAAGAGCGTGGCGCTCTCTTATTTTTGTTAATGTATTATCACGCACAACTTTTCACAGATCCGATTTGGATGATTCTTGTTTTATTAGAAAGGGTATACCTCATAGTTGATCATATTCCAATTTGGAATGACATGATCCACCCCTATGGGTAGAAAAATACGGGATGATTGATTTTTCACTTGTGAACTTTGGCACACATATGTAGTTGACATTGACAGACCCTCCTACATCCGTCAAAATTATTACATTCTATGAAAGGATGAAATTATATACAAAGTGATGAAATCAACTAACCAGAACTTTCGAAATTAATTTATATTATATAACAATAAATAGTTAAAATAGAAAATCATATTATTTAATAGTTATGTTGATAGTTAGTAGTAGTTTTGATTAATCATTAATAGGTAGTATTGTAGATTTCAGCAACAGTTGAATACTTTTAACAAAATTAAACCGACGAAAATCACTGAAAAGCAAAAAATAAAATAAACCTTCTTAGTCTAATGATAATTGAGCTCCTAACTAATGTGAGTAACTGATTTTGAGTCGGCTCAAACAAACTAGCAATTGAATTAGGTAAAGCGTAAAATGATGGCAGCGAGATGCACGGCTGCGTTTTGATTACTTCTTTCAAGTAATATAATGATCTTCAATAATTGTTTGTTTGGCGCCTACTCAAAATCATTTACTCACATTAGTTTAGTAGCTCAATTAAGTTTATTTTATTTTTTGCTTTTCAGTTGATTTTTTCGTCAGTTTAATTTTTTGTTAAAAAGTTTTTATTTTTCAATTTTTTGTTGCTGAAATCTACTAATTACTACCTACTTAATTTTTGATTAATTCAGAAATACTTACTTACCTAACTTACTTCAACTATTAACTATTAAATAATATGATTTTTTACATTGTAAAAAGAAAACAAGTGTTCTGGACCAAAAAAAGCTCTCTAATTCAGAATGGGTACGTGAGCACCGCGTTTTTCTTCCGGATTCGTGTTCAGGGGGCAAAAACATGTAAGAAAAGTATTTCAGCTATTTTTGGAGAGCAGGAGTGCTCTCACCGGATATAATGAAGGTTTATCAAGAATTGAATAATTGGCAACAATTTAGAAAACAGATGCGAATAATATAGTTCTCTCTTTGACAGATATGTATAACGTGAAATGTCAAACGATTTTTAATTTTCTGAAAGCAAACTAAAACTATTATCCTAAGCCCGAAAAAAAAACTGTTATGAATTGCATTGAAGAAGGTATCGAATAGAAATTGAGGGTTCCATACAGTGTGTTGCCGAAAAAATAAAGAAATTAAGTCGTCCCAAGTAAGTGGAAATTATGACTGAAAATAGGCCTTTTTGAATCTTTCAAAGGCCATAATTCCGAAAATAATCGTTTCCGCGGAAAAATTCCGATGGATCTACTTTAATTATCGTATTCTGAAGCATCTGTGAAAATTTCGTCAAAATCGGTGACATTTCACTTTGCTGCAGGTTTTCCGAAGTTTTCGGATTAATTTCTTTAAATTATCAAAATTATAGGTGTGGATCTAAATTAATGCTTACCCTTCCTCCTGCTCCTTTTCTCCCTCTTCTTTTTTTGTAGGTTTCTTCATAATCTAAATCTGAATCAGGATCAGGTTCATCATATACTTCCATTTCCAGCATTTCGGCTTCATCATAAAACCACTCCTAAAAAAATATTTTCAATATTCTACACATAAAATGAATGTAGTTAGAAAAACATGTACTAATTAAAAATGGCAGTATATGATACCTAAAGATAGATGGCACAACTTATATCGTGAAATTTTAAAATTTGAATTTGCCCAATATTTACTTTTTTTTCTATGCTTCAATCTGTGAATCTATCGGAGAATGCCTGCCCACCGATGCATATGGTAATGGTTCTTAATGAAATTATCCAGAATTTTTTGTTTGTCATTTTCACAGGGATTTGAGTAAAATTAATAACTGATCCTTGAAATAATTGTATCTTTAAAGATATAATTGTTGTTCATTTCCAGAATCGAGGAGGAGGTGCCGCAATCTTTCTAAAAAGTTCTTAGTTTTAATGTTATCAATAATGACGCATTTTTTAGAACTGTTGTTTATGTTTGAGCGATTTCCCTGGAATACACAGCTTTCAGGTCTTAACTTGCATAAACTGAATAACATAATATTGAGAATAAGTTTATCACTGCGCTCAGTCACCATTTACATTACGTAGAGGCATAATCGCGTTTGTGGAAGTGTATAAAATGTCTTACGAACGTGAAGAGGCCTATCTACAGGCCCTTATGGGGACGTACCTCGACATGAGCGACGATGAAGAGGAACCCGTACACGATTCAGACGCTGATCCAGTATGGTTCAAAAAAATTGCCATTGCACTCATTATGCCCACCATTTGTACAAGAAAAATGAGGACACCGCCGGCAAAAAAGTATCACGAATTTCAAAGAAAATCTGTGCATGCAGAATATATCTAAGCGACGCCAGTGAATAACCAACATGCATATAGTCCTGCTGCAAAAAAAGGTCGTTGCAAGATTTGTTATCAAAAGAACAAAGAAGCCCATGGTCACGCATACGCAATACGAAAAACCAAGCGATGTCAAGCATGCACAGATGAGCCATTGCTTTGCTTAGAATGTTTTTTTTCTACGCATATTACATTACAAATAGAATACATTTTTTATTTATATTTTGTATGTTTTGTATGTTACTATACCATAAGCTTTTAAATTTTTGTTCTTGATATTACCACAATGTTTATATTTTTGTAATAATAAACTTTTTCGATTTTATTTTGGCCAAGTTTCTAGACGTGTAACTCCACGCCACTCCAACCATTCCGCCATAAGAAACCTATCCTAAGCTTGCCCTAGTAGCATACACAGGGCCAGAACCAAGTTATTGTTCGTGTATACAAAATTATACACGCGGCATACAGGACCCAACTTGCATGTATACTTTTATATGCACATGGCATTCAACGTGTTAAAACCAATTTCGATCCCAGACCAGAGACGCTACTGGCTTTCATGTACTCAGACCTCCCGAAACGTGATTTATTAGTCTCAACGTATAGGCACACCTACAATCATTGGCTTGCGGTCACTCAAACAGCTGTCACTAACCCACGTTGACTATCGGTTCTTTTGATCTACTGTTCGCCGACAGAGAATTTTTACGATTAGTACACATTAATTTTCGTTCCGTTTCTTCGCATATACGTGTTTATATATAAAACCCTCTATTAGCAGAAGCTCTTCACATTTCACTAAGACTAATTCTCATACTATTCTAATACTAACACGAGAAAAAAATAATATACATATCTAAAACTACTTATAAAAAAGATAACACATCCTAGTTTTCAACTATGAACTATAGTTTTAACATATTTAGAGCATTCATTTTTGAATACATTTACTGATGATATTTTTTTCAATTCACTTGGTAGATTATTAAACAGTATCAATCCTTTGCTGAATAATATTTCAGGTTTTATGTTTGGGTTAATGTAAAAATCATTAATGTTTCGTCTACGTGTATTATATTCATGTATGTTAATTGATCTGAAAGATAGTTTGGTAACATGTTATTTTTTAGTTTGAAGATGAACACTAACATATTATAGTTTATTCTTTGTCTAATTGACATCAGTGACAGGGTATCTAACATTTCCCTGTCTGATGAATGAGTAAGTTTAAATTAGTTCCAAATAGTATCTCTTTTTTTTTCTCCCAAACATTATATTAAATGCAAACAGGCAGGCAGGACAGATTCACCCAGTCATCTGTAAACAAAGTTGTAATCGGTGTTGCCAGATTTCAATATTTTACTCGAAACTATCCTAGCAATGTTGTCAAATCAAAATTTGGTACCCAAAAAATTTGTTTTAAACATGTTTTTAATGTTTCAAATTATATTTTTTGAACAAATTAAAAAAACATTATTTTAATCAAATAATACAGTTTTATTTAAAAAAAACAAAATGCTTTGTTTTCTTTAAATAAAACATGTTTTTTACAACCCTGGTATGGACCTGTAAAGAGGAACTGACAATACTTGCAGAACAAAACCACGTCAAGCTATTTTTCTCATGAAATTACTGATTGGCAAAATATTTCCCTACTATAAACAGAAATTCATCTGACAGTTTTTAATGACAAAAGTTTAAAATTATCACATCAAGCATCTCACTGGTAAGATTTCTTGTGAATAGTATGATGTGAAAGTAATTCTAAGGCTAATAAGTACACTGTAACCTAAAAGATCTATTGTGTCCTATTTACTTACTATGCAGTTGCGGATTTTCAACGCTCACAGCTGATCTTCTAGTCCTATTACATACCAATTCAATTTTTAATTATTAATAACTACCCAAGCGTTGTCAACAAGATTTAGATTGATCAATTATTGTGAGCAAATAACTATTAGTTGGGTTGTTCAATATTAATTTATCAACTTTTCCATATTTACCAACTTGTGACTGTATTTTATATGATTGTATATGTATACTTTAGAGTTCCACCATACTTTGTCTATAAAATATATTCGACAATAAGTATATTTGATTGATTGATAAAAGGAAAAGTTCTTGGGTTTTCAGTGTTGAAACTTATCTGAGATTGGGAAACTTGGTCTTCAGTACCTGTTAAACTAGGTGATCAAATAACACTTAAAGCAAATTATATTCTTCTGCCAATGAAATTATTTCTAAAATGAAAAATAAGAACTTATCAGCATGGGATGATATTCTATAAAAAATATGTTTAATGGATTCTATAGCTTCTAAAAAGTCTGTTGGTAATTTTTTTTTTAATTTTCTAAAACTTGAAAAAAATATTTAAAGTCGGCAAAATTCAAATGGCTTCTTTCTAGCGCAACTGCATAATGTTGTGACGTAATCACCCAATCAACCAATGCCACAGTTGACAGCTTCAATCAATTTTGCAACGTTGCCATATTTTCAAATCTTAGGCCACGCCTCCATAACAAGATTGGCTTTCTCTTTATCAGAAATCGTTTTAATGGACACCAATGAAACATTATATCAAAAATAACAAGGTTTATGTGCACTGTAAAATCGACAATATATTGTTTTAGGACAGATCGAATGTTTTTACACCCTTTAAATCCGCCATCGACGCTTGACATTGCGAATAGTGTTCTAGACATTTATAGTTTAAGAAACTTGACAACATTGCCGTTTAACATCACAATCAACCCGATTACGCATATTGGCTGCTCGGTCGTTTACATCACAAAGAGCGTCAATATTCATAGCTTCAAAATTTGCTGATTTTCAAAAATTAATGGGAACTGTTGTATTGAAATTTGACTCGGAAAATGTTTTCTTGGTACATTTATATATGCGTTTTGTATTTTAAAGCATATTTAAAGCGATGATAATTTCTTGTGTCCTATTATAATATACAAGCAAATTTCGACCAACTTTGGTGTAAAAATTATTGAAAAATGATTAAAAGAAGTATTCAGAACTTTCTTGGAAAAAATTAACTCTTTCATTCCATACCGTTTGGTTTTTAGACTTCAAGTAGAACAAGCTGAATATCGGAGAAGTTGGAGCAGCAGTATTCTGTAACTTGTCAAAAGCATTTAACTGTAAAGATTTATGGAATTAGGGAAAACATTTCATCATTGTTAAAATTGTTATCAAATCAAGTGCAGATGATGACTTCTAGTAGTATGACATCTGTTGAAATGGAAATAAAATGCCGGAGTGCCACAGGGATGTGTTCTTGGTCCATTACTCTGTTTAATATATACAAATGATTTGGCTGATATATCCATTCTCTAATATTGTCTGGACTTTGACATAATAATAGAATGCTTACATAATAAAATAATACGCAAAAATATCCCAAAGCATCTTTGATTCAGGATGCAAATTTTGATAGATTAATTTTAATCAATTTCGATGTTAATTTTTATGGTTTTCGATGGTTTCTAATGAAATGGATTCAACACATGTATGTCAAATGATTCAAGTACTGGGAAGAAAAATTATTGGAAAAATGAAACCAATTAGTAGAAATGTGTGTAGTAGAAACCATTATACCTATTTTTCTACTGTAGTTGTCACTTACCTTGGATACCTCATCCTTTAGCAGCAACTGACTATCCTTACTGTCAGTATCCTGAAGAGCAGGGTTCTCAACTTGTGAGATATTATGCATGTCCGCTTCGCTACCATCAAGCATGTGATCTGCTGCCCTAGCAAAAGCTCTCGCATTCATTGTCAAGTACTGTCTCCTCTTCTTTCTCCACCTCTGCCGGGGGTATGAGTATATCTGGCCGGGAAGGAGACCGGGGATGCGCTGGCGTTTATTCATGAACAGTGCAGAATGGTTTTGCGCTACGCCGGTTTGGGTGTCGATGAAGGGCAGGCGGAGTCTTCTTTCGATGCATAGTCGTGTATTGTAATTGACGGAGTTTTCTAGTGCTTCTTTGTAAGCGGTGTCGTTCAGAAAGCTGGAATAAAATGTTTTGATCAATATTCGTTAATCACTGAGCAATTATATTGGACTGGGTACTTATTTTGGGTACATGTGTATTTGAATACCTTTAAAGGTGTTGAATAAAGGTCTACTTCCTGGCAAACTTTATTGAAATTATTACATATTGCAAATAGTGGAGATTTACATTTACATGATTTACATTTAGTGTAGGTGAGTAAAAACATTGCTCATTTCTTCTACTGATTCTTGGAACTAGACATTTTTGTTGAAAAAGTAGCTTTGGTGAATTAATAAGGTTATTCACACGTTTATGGATAAATACACAACAATAATAAGTTGTCTTCCAGAGATAGAAAATTGAACCACTTCAACAAAATATTATGTATTCTCTGACTAAGGTAGACACCATCTAGTTTGTAGGTAACATATTTCATGAATTGTCGTTGAACAGATTCTAGTAATCTGATGTGAGTTCCATAGATAGGTGGCCATATGAGACATCCGTATTCTAGGCGAGTTCTAACCAATGAGTTGTAGAGGGTGATAAAGCTTTCTTTGCTTTTAAAGTCTTTGCAGTTTCTGAATATAAGGCCCAGCATTCTTTTAGCAGCAGATACACTTTTGTCTATGGGAAAGACAAATGAAAGTTGTGCGTCAAGATATTCCCAAGTCTTTACAACTCTCAGTTCTTTCTAGTAAGCAATTGTTGGAGAATTTAAATTTGTTTACACTGAGAGGTGAATTGTTTGAATAACACCAGTGAACTCATCCATATCAGTTTTCAAGGGTAAAAAACAGTTAATCTCGATTTCCGGCAAAACTACAAGTCCTATGGAAAAAAGATCTACAACTTTTGTATTTACACTTTTTTCACATAACCTCAAAATTTATGTGAAAAATTGAAATAACCAAGTTTTTGGTTTTTTATTTTTATCTTTTACAAAAAAAAAATTTTCCACGAAATTTGGTGAAAACTTACCTTTTTATGTCCTAAACACACTGTAATTTATTTGATTTGAAATATTAATTTTTTCACCTTATTTTGACTTAATATCGAAAAACCACCCTACTTTTCAATCGAAAATTCTCGCGTCAAAATATCAGCTTTTTTTTAAAAGTCGGTGGGCTTTTTATTCGTTGAAATCTATACTTTCTGATGGTGAAAAAAAAATATAGATTACTATGGTAAATGTCCTCAGAAAATGCAAAGAAACGAAAAAAACTAGAATCCGAATTTAATAAGACATCTACAATATTTTGAGAAAGTTGTAGAATCTTCTTTAAATTTTAGGCGTAGATGCCTATTGCTATTTAAAGATAACTGAGTGACCTACAAAAAATGTTAGCCCATCAGAAGGTATTTCATAGAGAAGTGGGGAAGGGGCTAGGAGGGTCTGGGCCTTACTACCTGTTATTTCTTTGCATTTTCTGAGAACATTTACCATAGTAATGTATTTTTTTTTCACCATCAGAAAGTAGAGATTTCAACGAATATAAGCCCACCGACTTTTGAAAAAAGCTGATATTTTGACGCGAGAATTTTTGATTGGAAATTAGGGTGGTTTTTCGATATTAAATCAAAATAAGGTGAAAATAAAAATATTTCAAATCAAATAAATTACAGTGTATTTGGGACATAAAAAGGTGAGTTTTCACCAAATTTCGTGAGAAAAACAAATTTTTTGTAAAAGATAAAAATAAAAAACCAAAAACTTGGTTATTTCAATTTTTCACATAAATTTTGGGGTTATGTGAAAAAAGTGTGGATACAAATGTTGTAGATCTTTTTATTACCTACAACTTTGCCATTTAACTTTTTTCCATAGGACTTGTAGTTTTGCCGAAAATCGAGAATAACCGAATACTCTTAAAAACTCACCCCCTTCCACTTCCCGACCTCAGATCGCCCGTAAATTATTTTTCCTTTCATTTTTATTATATTCTCTTCCTTTTCCAATGGGTTTCATCCTGCTATAATTTTTTTTCACTTTTTACCATTTTTAAAGGCTTCAGCCCTGGTCTAATAGGAATAAAAGAATTGCAATAGGTTTACATTAAAACTCATTTAATTAAGTTTAGAGATATGAGTATATAGAGTGGTCTAACTTGTGGAAAGCCTTTGAGAAATCTGTAAATACTGTGTCTACCTGGAGCTGATTATAAAAATGAATAACTTGTTTGAGCAAATGTTATTAAATTAGTAATAATAGATCTTTTTGCTATGAAGCCATGTTGTTAAGGAATTATTATGTTATGTACCTTTGGAGATATTCTATTTTATATATATATATATATATATATATATATATATATATATAGATTTCAAAGCACTTAGTAAGGTAATGGGACTAAAGTTTTCCATGTTATTTATATGATCCTTTTTGAAAATGGGAATAACTTTACTATCTTTCCAAATTTCTGGGAAGGTTTTATAGTTTTATTTCATTCATTCAACTGGAAGTCCCAATTACCAATGAGATAATTCAAAAAAATATATAATACACAAACAAATACATTACCACCCAAACATTTTAGGCAAGCAAATGCCTCCATAAAACATTTTGTTAAATGAAAAGGCGTTTTCAACATCTTTCATCAGTCAAGTCTATAAAAGATAATAGAATAATAACTAAAACTGTATTCAAAAAACATGTAATTAATGCCAATTTAGAATAAAATTGTTAAGATAATCACCCTTACTCAGATCAAATTCATTTTGGTTTTAGAAAATGGGCATATCAGGTCATGGAACCGTATTCCAATAACGACCTTACTAGTAGTATAGGCAACAACTTGAGAGTAAATCTTTGCAAGGTAAAGCCCAACATATTAGTTACAATAATATACTCGTACGATCTGAAGTCCAGTTCACAAACATAATTTCTAGGTCTTGTTGTTATTGTTAATATTGTGACTATGAACCTCTCATGATTTATTCTGAAAAAGGTGTGAAAGTCATATAAGAATATTATCATACCATCAGCAAAAACAAGGAACTTCTACTTGTCACAACTCTACAAACATAGTTGTTAAATCAATCAATTGGAAACATGTTCAAAATGGGATCCTGAAGAATTATTATTAAACTATATGTTGTCCAAAGTACTCAAATTATAGTTTTATAAACAAATAGGCTTGACGCAGTTGATCTATTGGCAACGAATCTAGATTACTATGAATGTAAAAGGTTTTTCTTTAGTTACTAAATAATTGGGAATTCCGACCTAGGTTTATAAATATGTTTCAGAGATTGTCGTTTCCAAAAATCATATTGTGAATGTCTAACAGAAAACAACTACTTCCCCGGCTAAAGCCACGCTGGACATTGAACTACATCTGATAGATATTCTGAAAAGGCCCTAACTCATAAAAGAGTGATCCTATGAGGTTTTTCTTTTCACTATGAAACCTTAATTATTATCACCATCTGAGATTTTCATGTTTTTCACATGAAAACTCTACAAACATGGTTAAAATAAATCAATCAATTGGAAACATGTTCCAAATTGGATCAAATTATAGTTTTATAAACAAGTAGGCAGTTGATCTATTGGCAAATAATCCAGATTGCTATGGATGTAAAAGGGTTTTGTTGGATTCCTAAAATCATAAAAGAGTGATCCTGAGGTTTTTTCATTTCACTGTGAAACCTCAATTATTATGATCAGTTTTGTGTGAGATTTTGATGTTGTCCACGTGAAAACACAGGTTCGAAATTCCAAAACGTTGAAGAAATATGAGTATAAAAGTAGACTTCGAAGGACACAGGAAAGACATATAAAGTGTCATGGGATTTCACCCATACATTTGGTGAGTCCTCATTCCTCGTATGAAAACAATTCCTGAGATTCAAGGACAAATACTAATTTACCTTTCAATTTTCTCTAAACTGGTCCGGGTTACACCAGGATTCGATATTTCTACTGGTGTTAACACAACGGTAGGCGTCGTGGGAGACGCAGGTACCACGGCCATTTTAACTTTGCCTAATCAGTCAGATCCATAGAGAAAATAAAAATAAAGAGAGTGGTCAAAACTGCAGTAAAAGTTGGCACTACGTTTTGACAGAGACAACAGTGGCGACATATCTCGCAACTGGCCGAACTAAGTACGGTTGGTAAAGCATAATTTTCTTCAGTTACCGATTGAGATAAGGCGGGTTTTTTAATCGTGTTACTTTTATTTGATTGATATGGTATATATATTAAAAGTTATCGATTTGCCATTCCTGTATTTCATATGAAATACAGGAATGGCAATTCGATCACTTATAAAATAAACAAGAATAATAAGTCAATAAAAACACATTTTATTTAATCTAGAAGTAACAACTACAAACAAAACAATAATAAATCTCTGAAAAACAACAAAATTAATAATAATCTTCAGTCTTATCATAAAATCTAACTAGGAATACCAACAAAAGAAAGACAATAAATTAATAAAACTCTGCAAAAAAAACAACGAAAATAATAATCAGTTTTGGCATATATATATATATATATATATATATATATATATATATATATATATATATATATATAAAAGGTGTTGAGATAGTTTCTCTGGTTCTGTTTCTGTGTTCTTGTCGAAGGTCCGATTTCACCAAGTTTCGGCAAATTCACATTTGCCATCTTCAGGTGATGTCTCGTTCATTCGATTATTTCGAACTCAATAATCACCTGAAGATGGCAAATGTGAATTTGCCGAAACGTGGTGAAATCGGACTTTTTCAGGACCAAGAACACAGCACGCGGAAAGAAACCCGAGAAACTATCTCAATATTTAATATATATATATATATATATATATATATATATATATATATTAACAATATTGAAAGGAAATGAAAAATATACTGGATCTTTGTCCATTATACCTAAAAAGCTAAATCAGGAATAATTTCCACAATCATTTTTTTCTCTTCTGTTTCTTAATATTCATAGACACATCATCAAAAAACTTTTTTACTATCAGTGGTATACTTATATCTAGTATTTTGGAAAATATCACAGATGAATGGCAGGAACATTTGAACCAATCGAAATTGAGATGATTAGTGAGAAACGACTTAATTTTTTCGATTATATTGAGTATATGACCATACTCTGGTAGTATTCTGTTTATGATATCAGTCATCTTAGCTATGAGTACAATAACATCATATTTAACATACTTCAGTCTTAGATTGTCATCATTTTCCTTGAACATAGTAAAAATGTGGTGAGTTTCCAAGGTGTTTGTCAATAAATTTGCTATGCAGTTTTCACAGTTTAATTTTTTCAACTTCTTAATAATAAATCCCGCTACATATGTCAAAGCCTGGTGTCAAATTCTGAATCTGAAAGTACTATATTGAAATTTGGGATAACCAATTCATTCAATTCATTGACAAGATTAAATGATGGCTCAGGTCCATACACTGAACTTAAAATGAGTTAAGATTATCCAATATGGTACTGCCATCATTTTCACAATTTTTTTGTTGGAATTTTTAGGTGTAATCAAGCTATTTAACACTGAGGTTTTTAATCCTGATGTGAATTGAAAACAATTTGGATTAGTATTGGCAGCACCATATTGTCTAATTACTGCAAAATTATTTTCGAGTGGATCTTGGTTTAAAGATCTTGTTCTCAAAAATCGAAATCCCTTCTTAGAACAAATTTCAAATAATTCCATAACACCTCTTATTGTTATCATCCAAGAAGTTTTGAATGGCATGGATTTTTTTATTTTTCCTTCATTTTTGGGTGAAATTCCCAGGTGTTTATTTTTTGCAGCATATTTTTCCAAAAATCATTGTGACCAGATTTTTTTGAAACACTACGTCTGAGAGGTTTACCTAAAGTTAATTTCGGATTTTGTGCATTCAAACTATCAAAAAGAGAATCAGTATCTTTAATAAATTCTGCTGTGTATATTGCTTCTGCTGGCAACTGTTCTGAACCACTACCGATGAAGGCTTCTATGGTGGCTGCAGCCGTGTGACTCATTACTTTTGCTGCAACTGATACTTTCATTTTTAAGCGATTTCTTTGACTCACATCAAAATAATCCTCTCTAATTTTATGTAGAGCCCTAAATCTTTTATTGCAATCAATGAGAAAAGCTTTTTTCAAATAGTCTGATTTTGCCCATTTATTATTTGAAAACTGTATGTAATATTTGAAAAATGCATTTTGGTGCATTTCTGGTGGGCAAATAATGTTATTATTTTTTGTCCATTAACAAAAAAGTATGGCCCAAGTGTTTTTTTTTCCAAACGTAGTTCTTTAAGAGCTGTACGGTTCGTTGAGCCTAGATCGCATACAGTTGCTAAAACATGTAAACCTATATTTTGTAATTCTGAAATAATTTCTTTTAGAAGTATCTTCAAATGAGGTGTTTTGATGCAGTCTTTGGTGAAATAATAAGCCACAGGCTGCTTCCATGACTTCCTAAGGCCTTGAATCATGAAAACGATTGCATGATTGGCTATTTCGTGGGTTCTTCCCAAAGTATTTCCTAAGTCTACAAATCCAACTATTTTATCATTGCATTTGTGGAGAACAAGTTGCTCTGATAATGAAATTTCATCGAATATAAGAGTACAGTTTTTATCAATTTCTTGCATGTTTTTTACTCGGAGTGCTAGCCTGGAAAATATAGATTTGTTTATACCAGGTTCAAAACGAACATCTCTCAAAATGTGGTGTAAGGTTGACTTGCTCGGTAAAGCAATACATCTTCTTAAAAAATTGTAAGCTCTTGGACCATTCTTAAATAAAGCCAAAGAAAAAACTTTGTCTTCAATGCTCCAAGTTGGTCTATCTTTCTTTGAATTTGCTATAGAACTTTTTAAGAATTGAACCCCTACAGGATCTAGATTTTCATTGAATTTTTAAATAATTCTGTTTTCGATAATTCATTACGCTTTCTTCAATTTATTTTTTGATTTTGATAGAGCATTTTTCAATTTGCTGATTCTGTTTCTCTGTTGTCTTGAAATTAAGTATAGTTTTTTCTTTCGAGGAGATAAGGAATTAACTCTAGTTTCATTAATCTTGTGAAGAACTCCACCTTTGAAATGTTTTTTTATTGGTGTACATTCAGAGTCAGTGTCTGAATACTCTAATTTTCTCTTCGGAGTTGCCGAGTTGAAAATATCATGACATGACTCTAATGAACTTTTTGATATTTCTGAAAAGCCAGAGGTGGATGGTTCAGACAAAAGGATATTGCTTAAAACTTGTTTTTTGTTTGCACCAGTTTTGACAGGTACTGCATATTTTAATAATTTTGTTTTGTTGTGTCTGAAAAGCACTGTCTTCGAAATGGTCTTACAAAGGTAACATCTTTTCGAGTGTATTGCATATTCAATATTTTGAACCACTGTTGCCTTTGTTCAACATTTGATGTGAATTGAAAGAATTTTTATTTTTATATGATGAATCAGTAATTGGCAATAATATTTATTATGGCAATTTTCTATTGAACACCTATATTTACATTTACCTGGGCCTGACATCTCAACAAACTTTTACTATGCCCAAGAAAAATATACCTACGTGCAACCTACATAAATATTATTTAAAATATTATTCATTGCTGATATTATACAGCATACAGCTGTATATTGTTCGACAATCTGAAAAAAAAGGAAAAATCAACCAAAATAAAAACTAATTACATTTACAACAAACCTTCAATAATTTTGTACCTTTATTTGCAGGAGAATGAGTAGGTATAAAAAATATGTACTCCAGTTTGATAATCATAAATCAAAATCAATCAAATAAATAATCAATAAACTACTGTTTTGATATTATACAGCATACAGCTATTTATTGTTGGATAATCTGAAAAAAAAGGAAAAATCAACCAAAATAAAAATAAATTACATTTACAACAAACCTTCGATAATTTTGTACATTTATTTGCACGAGAATGAGTAGGTATAAATATGTACTCCAGTTTGATAATCATAAATCAATATCAATACAATAGATAATCAATAAACAATAAACTTCTGTTTTGTTTTCAGACAAATGTCGAAATGTCATGTCATGTCATCACATCAGGCTACTTTCAGACTAGGCGGAACGCGGATACGGAAATGTCAAATTCTTTATCATTTTTCCGCTATAAATAAAAATGCTTTCTCACTATGCGGAACCGCGAAATCAGCTGTTTGGCGCTAACTATCATCAAACGTTTGAAAAGTTAACCTCTAATTAATTAAATACCGATCTCCATCCATGATGAAGTCTAATAAATTGAAATTAGTCATTGGAGCTATGATGAAAAACAGGTCTCAAAAAGCTAGAGAAATACATTAAAAAAAAATTGTTGATCTACAAATTATATTGGCTGTAAAAAACATTGAGGAATAAGAGAAGATTTTGGGTTCGAGAGATTTTTACTGATGACATAAGAATGAAGCAAGGAGAAAGCAATAATTCATTTGAGGAAATGAGGCTCCATGACTCTGATACATTTTTCAATTATATGCGTATGTCGCCTCAAATATTCGAGGAACTATTATGTATTGTAGGGCCGAATATCAATAAAAAGAACATAAAACCCAATCCCATTATACACCGTTTACTTTAAGGTTTGCTGATTACTTCCGCCATATATAACTCTTGTCTCTTGTTTATGCTTCCGCCAGAAAAAGTTGACTGAAATTTAACAATTTACGCCGGAATGACCTTGAGATTGAATTCCAACGTTTCCATTGGCCTAAAATTAAACTTTGACATTTCCGCGATCCGCGTAGTCTGAAAGTAGCCTCAGTCGTCTGCCGATTGCGAGCAGCGCCTCCATGCGCGACTGGCCGTACCAAAAACTTGGTGGTCAATATCGCTAGGGTTTCAAACAGTCTCTTTATTTTTAATTTGTCTATGGTCAGATCTCAGATCCATAATAGTCAAATTAAAAAGTTTCTCTATGGTCTGATCAGTCAGTACAGTGTTGCCAACCCCACCCTAGAGTAAAACTGCATAGGCAAAGAGTAGAGTAGTAACAAGAGAAATCACTAACCCTATTCAAGAGTGAAATAGTAAAATCGTATCCTCCAAATGCTCCAAATCCTCCGAATGCTGTCACTTTTGATTTCATTCTTAATCAGAGTTTGGTTTAGATTGGGTTTAGCCAATTAGGAGTCAGGAAAACCTGTCATGTGACATCAAGTGTCGGGGATCGTACACGAGGAAACGCTTCGGACCTTCGGGTGTTTTCGTATTGAAAAAATGTAGGAAATATCAAGGTTTTCGAATGGGATGAAATATTAAGAGAATATGTTCTCATTTATATAGGCATGAAATTTAAACATTTCATGATTTATAAATGATTGTTTTAGTCTTGAGAATGCGTCGAAGAGTTTCACTTAATGACGATGGATATATAATATAGACTCCATTTTTGTTGGTTAGGTTAGGTCAATTTATTTATATTGAATTATGAAATTCTCAAAAAGGACTGAATCTGCAATTGACGATCGAATGATCGAACCAAAAAAGTCTACATTAGTTTGTAACTATTCAAACTTCGGTTTCAGATAAATACATTATTACATTTTTCATGGTTCTTGCTAAGTTCTTCATGACAAGCTATCTATTCCATGGATACTCCGCTAGGATTGACTAAAATGTGATGAAAACAGGTTATTGTTGAGTGTAGTGATTTATTTACTAGACAAGTTAATGCATACACAAAAAAATCCCATAAAGGACTGTGTTTTGTCCCTATGACAGCGGCAAAACTTTGCCTTAAGTTTTCCAGGGACAAAACGGAACCTACCTTTTAAAACGGTCTAATTCTAGTATGTCTAGCAGAGTTGCTAAAGATCTAAAATTCAATGAATAATTTCAATAAATAAATTCGCTTTCTGAAAAATCTATATTCTAGTCTGAAGGAAGTGAGCGATGCAGTGTTTTGTGATATATCTAAAGCTTTTGACTGTTACGTAAGCTTCATCTCTACAGCTTCAGAGGACGAAGCTTCAATTGGTTCGAGTCCTATCTGAGTGAAAGAACCCAAATTGTGAAAACTGATAGTGTCTCAGCTTTTGGGCAAATTAAGAGATGTTCACTATTTTGGCAGAACACACGACTATCTTCTTGCAAGAACTCCAATTATCTTCTTAGTAAAATGACTCGTATATGTATGAATTAATTTGTATCTTCTCTGAACTACCTTTCATTTGCCCATGAGATGACAATCTTCTGACTATAAGTATATTTTATTTGGAGATGGAAAATTCTAAATATAGTGGATATCTGGAATCCTCTGTATGGTTCGGAATTCACTAGCCAAATATATCTTCATAGAATGAAAAGTCCACGCTTACTTGTGAAATTCATGTGTTTATTAAAAATATTAAAAAGTGATAAGTATACTAATAATAGTCATTAGCCTTATCGATCTTGACAGTGGGCCTTGTTCTTCCGACCAACTTCTTGGTTTAGATCCCCTCCTCCGATTATCTCATGCGGGTAAAAGAAGAACTGAAATCAGTTCTTCTAAATAGTTCTAGTTCTAAATAAAATAGTTCTAGTTCTAAATAGTTCAATCTAAATAGATTGTTTTCTCTACTCGCCTTTGTTAATAGGGCTCACCTCTTCCGGATAAGTCATTCTGAGATAGCTGGAAGCAGCCTAGAATGTCGCAGACCATGATTCATCGATTTCTCAACTTTTCAACATATTTTATGATATCTACAATAAACTCTCTGATTTTGTTTAGGTTGTTAGTTGTTAGAGAGTAATAGTCCGGCAGAGATGGGCAGTGAATGGCTTGGTAATAGTTTGTATCGGAAAGTTTAATGAAACAATGTCATCGGGGAAATTTTCCAAAGCCCTCAATTTTCAAGTCAATTCATCGACTAGAGACATCAGTCCACTTTCCTACCTTTTCTTCTTCCTTCGTGGAAGTTTCCAAGATCCCAAAAAGGCCGTTTACGAAAAAATCACTTTGGAAAAATCACCAGATCTTCAAGAAAAATCGGGCAGTCATCTGTTCTTTGACAGACATGTAAACATTGTAGTAAATTTCAAGGATTTCATCTCATTTTCGCGCCAACTGTTCTGTGAGGGATCTTGTTCGTAGAACAATAATCTTCGACTCCGCGTCGTGCCCTCAATAATCTTTGGCATAGGTACGTGCTTAAAAAAATCTGTAGAAAACTGTAAATGATAATAAAAAAAACGTTAAATCTAGAGCTTTTTCTTATATTTTGCATTATTTAATGGTATTAATAAATAAAACATATATGGGGAAGGTATTATAAACAAAAAAATCTTGTGATCATCAAACTTTTAATCATATTAACGAAGTAACACGTAACACAAAAATACAACAATCAATCGAACAAAAATCTAAACAAATGTCAGGCAGCTCGGGCAAGGCAGAGGGCATGGGATTCCCGAGTAACAAACAACAGAATTTCGGTGGTTAAGTGGTAAATAAAACAGACTTCGACCGAACGAAGAAAGATGGAACGATCTGCTTACTCTATCCCTTAACGCAATCTATTAAATTGATTGACAATTACGTAGTCCGGTAGTGGTAGCATTGTTTAAAGAGAATAAACAATGGTGGTAAGTTTTGCCCAAAGAGAGTGAACGTTATCTGAATAGGAGAGTCTATTCCCCATAAGACAATGGTGACACTTATAGAAAGAGATGAAAGATCATTTGTGAGTCATAGTGACGTACATGGACATGTCATGGCCACCATTCTCTCTGGACAGTGGCGGACTAGCGCACTCTGATATCTGAGAGTTACAGGCTCTTGAATGTATATTGGACCACTCTGTATGTTACGTGGGCCACCTGTACTCATGTCCATGTACGTCACTTTGACGGGTTAATGCTACAAGATTCCGATTGGCTAGAGCTTATTAGTATCTCCTATTCAGATAACGTTTACTCTCTTTGGGTTTTGCCATTGTATAATGTATCTTTAGACAATGGTTTTGCCATTGTATAATAGTTTTGCTGAAGCTGAGTTAGTGTACGGACTATACAGTAGATAAAATAGATGAGGCTAGCATCTTAAATTAAAAACTGTAGATTTGGAGGGCTAAACTGAAAACTGGGAAGATTAAAAAAAACATGTAAATATAAAGTTAAAACTGTAGGGTTGGCAACTCTGGTGCTGCCACACTAGACGTTAAAACGTGACCCTATTATACGACCAGGTACTTAGACCGTGATCGCCAGATCTAACGCAGTCCCCATGCTGATGTAACACCATCCGTAATACTCCGCGCTACTTAGACTGTGATTTATTGGTGTCGATATTCGTTTATTTCTTTTTGACGGACAATTTGAAAATAAATTACAAAGTGGACTAGTCAGAAGTAGGGCCGATTGTTGGAAGATTTTAGGAACAATGCTTATCAATTCAGGGTACAATATATTTATAAATTGTTTTCAGGTAAAAATTATATAATAAAATATTTATTGACTGTTGATGGTGCTATTGTTGAACGACATTAACAATAAAACCATACAAGAAAAAAAATATTTTTATTAATCTCAAATAAGTTCATTTCATTTTTTCACGTTTGGCTTTAGTAAACGGGAATTTCTTTTTGTGCTCTTTTTTTTAACTGAAAAGTCTCCTTTGTTTAAATGTTCCTATTATTTAATGGGAATTCCTCCACTTTAAAAGAATTGCTCTTGCATATATCACCATTTTTATTGTCCTGTTTGATCATGGTGGGGAAATGGCCATTTATTTTATTGGTACCTTGCATTTTAATGTGCCGCTTGCCTTTACTAGTCGACGTAAAAAAATCCAGATCTGTGGCATACATAATTTGTTATTCCTGATCGAGAACCTTTTTCCTCGATGAATTTGGATAATGTCTCATTTTCTACATTCTTTTTCCAAAAAATATACTCTTATCAGTGTTATCAAAATCAATTGTCTCATATATTCCATGCGAATGCTGTGAACCTCTTCATAATGTTTAATTTAGTCTTTCTTAAAATTCGCAGTATATTCACATAGAGAACACTTATGTTTCTGTTTTTTTCCGTTTATACGATTGTTCTGCAACATCGTGCACTTTTTTCACAATGATTGCATTTAAACTGACAATTTTTTTCCTTTCAATAAGGTGCAATTTCATTAATTTTCTCTTTATGATTTTTTCAACATGTCTCCTTAAATCGTGGGGACGCCTAAATGTCTGCTGGCACTCACTACACTTATGTGCAACGTTCATGTTTATTGAATGATTGAACTGAAAAAATACGTAATCAAACACTCCACACATAAATGATCGTCAATTGTATTTGCCTTGCCGGGTGCAATCGGCAAATTGGTGCGTGCCTATAATACACTGTGTAAATAACACGGAGTGTTACGAATGTTCTGATGTCAGCATGTGGACTTCGTATGAGATGTCTAAAAACCCTGGTGAATGAACTGATTCAATATTGTTTAGATTTTCGAGGGGACACCACCTGTTACTTCAACAGAGCTCTTCTCTGTTGTAGTCTGTGGTAGATGGCGCCGTCCAAAAATGTTTGTTTATATTCTCGCTTAATGTCAGAACTTAATTTCTGACATCTGCAGCATCTTATATGAAATTATTTTCAGTGTTTTGTCGGTATCAATGCGTTTTCCATCTCTTTGATTTGAAATCTTGCTCAGCTCATTCCTGAGTTTGTTCTTCAAAAAATCACTCGTTCATCAGTTCATTAGTGCGTGGGGAATTGTTTATTTTCAGGTAGTGTATGTAGTGTGTAAGAATACTTTTTGTAGAATGGGCCACATCTGTATTTTGTGTGGACAGTATAAAGCCGCAGATTTGAATATTCACCTCTTTATTCAGTGCCAAAAGCAAGTACAAATCTTGACGAATTGACTAATAATGATATTATCATAGTTCATCGTATTGTATGCATTGAATTTTATATTTTCTGCAATTCAATGACAATTTAATTTCCAATTCTCCGTCTGTCAAAATGCAGTTAACCTCAAATTCAAATGGTACAAAATACGAAAAACAACACAACAGTGCTTTCTTTGTGCAATGTTTGGGGGCTTCTAATTCTAGCTTTGCTATTGGTGAAGTTTGACATATGTCTCTTTTCAACCAATAGCAAAGCTAGAATTAGAACCCGCGAACAGTTCTTCTCAAAGAGAAAGCTGAGGAAATAAATATACCCTGTTACTGAATTGAAACTAAAACGAAATTGGCGCCATCTGACACGCTAGTAATCTCTATTATCAAGTAGGCCAAGTGTCGCCCAAGTCGATCCCAAACTTCTACAGGTGTAAGTGCAAGCACCAGGGTTTTTAGACAACTTAACTTCGTACCCTAGGGTATAATAGGGTTACGTTTTAACGTATAGTTGCTGCCTCAGCCACATACTCTTGGCACAGTTTATAGCTAAAGAAGCAGTTAGCTCACTTGGCCCAAATGCATGTTCCAAGGTAACATCCACTCCAGGGAAAGAATTCAGGATGCGCAGAAGACTGTACGCGATTATCGCTCTTCGAAGTATACGAAAAATGTCAGTATTAATAACACAGTAACACGCGGTATGCGCGAGGGATAAAAATCAGAGTTGCGCAGTGTACAAATGGGAACATAAAGATCAAAGTGCCGACGCCAAGTGAGCTTACTGTATCTTGGTTAGAATTTTATAGGGTTCGTCCTTAGATCATATATGCTACGCCAGAGATACGTATCTACTCGAGTTATTGTTGTTGAGGGTCAGCGTATCCGTCTGGAAGATACGTCATACATACGTCAGTGAGTATGTTAGAGACCCCTTCACCCCCTCTCAGAGTTACCCCTCTGATACCAAACATATTTCATCGTCGTGCTTATATTGTTATGGTTACAAAAAATAACCACAACAACGCCAAAATAAGATTACGGAAAAATAAAGATGTAATGTGATTATGTTTATCGCTATTCGTAACATGGTACCGTTGTCAGACGTTCCAGCTTTTTGTGCAATAGACAATTTTGAAATAGGTGATGTACGTGCTGATTGAAATATTTAACATCAAACTATTTTGAAAAACATCTGTTTCTAAACCCATGGAGAATTTGTTATATTTCTTTTTACTATATCGTAATATTGTTGTTTTTCTTGTGAGTGTAAAATTTAAATCCGACGTTTGAAAATTATGTTTAGATTGTTTAGAAACATAACCTGACTGCTAGAGGTTTTTGACTTTTGTGGTATAGGGTCTCTTCTATTCATAACATTCTCCAAATCATCCTCCATTTCAAAATGAATACATATATTTTTTCAATCTAAATAACTAAACAACAGAAATTCTGAGGTTATGAAAACTAAAACAAAATAAGGGTCACCTGTGAATTTATTAAGTTCAACGTTGGGCGTTGGGGTTTAAAATGTCTTTGTTTCATCGACGAGCTTATTGTTATGGTTAGAAAAATAATCACAACAACGCCAATTTTTTTTTTTTTTCAATATCTCCCTGTTGTCATTGTTTTGCGCTACCAACTGTTCGCATTTTTAGACAAAATCTCCATGAATGACAAATTTGATATAGGCAATATATAAGCGCTTTATGACCAAAAGAATACTATAAAAAAATTTGTGATTTTCCATACAAAGTCAAAAAATTGCCATTGGAGAGGCAGAAATTTTGAAAGTTTTTTTTTCAGTTGGCAACTTGTGCGGAACTTCCCGAAACCTTCAGCCTCTCCAGGGTTATTTATATATATATATATATATATATATATATATATATATATATATAATTGTCAGTATATATATATATATATATATATATATATATATATATATATAAATATATAATAACCCTGTGCCTCTCCAATTGTAATAATTTCATCAGCAGGGTTGTGTAGAGAATCACATACTGAATATGCTGGATCATTCATTTTTAGTCCCAAAGTGTTTATATTTCTGTATATAAAAAAGTTATATTAATGAGAAATGTATTTGTAAACTAAAAAAATTATAAAGAACAAGTTTTTTCGAAAACAATTTTATTTTGAAAAATTTCAACACAAAAAACAATGTTTAATTATAATTGTTTGTTATATTTACAAGTATTGAACACTCAAAGAATATGTGGGAACTAGTGGGATTATTTTGCTGAATATTTTCCACACTAATAATTTTATTTATCTAAAAGCTTCCTGGATAAATTTGTCGATTTGTTCTTTAGTTAAAATCTTGGATTTTTTTGGGCTATAACCTTCTGCTTGCCATTTCAATAATGAACGAAGTTTTTGATATTTATATATATTCACATCATGTATATTTGCAAGGGTTGCCTTCGACATTGAATAGTTCGCAACAAAGTTGAAAATTTCATCTTGGAACCAAGCGCCAACATTTTCTGAGAAAGAAATTGCATATTTATTCTTACGATATTCCATGAACCGATTGTATGCATAGTTATATTTTTCTCTGGATTTTGTTGGCAACAAATCCAATGAAGCAGTATTTACTGTCTTCGTGAGTTCTGGGGGGGGGGGGTTCCAGAAACGGAACAGTCATCATATCACTCATCATTTTACACTTAACTTTTTGGAACTTTCGAAAACCCGGAAAACACTATGAAAACGCCAAAAGTAAACTTTTCATGTGTCTTTGACAATTCAATATTACTTTGTTTCCATAGTTACAAAACAAATATATCATGGCGGCCTTTATTTGCGAATAAAATTAATGCTTATTTCAAAATTTTAACAAGTTGATTTATGTCCTTTGATAATTTTCGATTTTCGGAAAATTTGTATGTAGGTACACCTCGTAGGAAAAGCCACATTCCCGGACTGCGTATTGCCAGTCTCGGCTTGCGACTCGACAGGCAGTAATGTTCAGCTTTTCCTACTAGGTATACAATGTAGGTACTATTCTTTCATATCTAATTCGGCTCATTTTTCGGTAATCTTTCCAGTACGGTTTTTTGTTCTTACCTATACATATTTTATGTATTATGCATTTTTGTTTTACAGAAAAGGAGTGATATTGGAATATATAAGACAATGGAATAGATTCACAATCTGAAAGATTGTGAGCAAACTAAGAAAAGGAAAATTTGCAGAGAAATGCAAGTGGGGTGACAAAAAAGTATCCATTTTTTTTAAGATTGAAAATAGCATTTTTAATAAGCCTTTGGGATGGTTTGAAATCAGGTGAGTTTTGTAAAATATATTTATAGATACAGCATGTATTCATTCTGTGATTTTGATATCTCAAATAGAGAATAGTCAAGGAAGCAATTTATACAAAGTTTTTGAATAAAAGACAGAGTTCAGTTATCAATAAATCGAATTGACCAATCACCAGTTTTACTAAGAATACACTCTTGTATCCATTTATCTGAAAAAAAATTGGGAAACAGATTGCCAATTCAAATTGATTTCTCCAGTTTTCTTAACATGAACCTTTTCAAATTAACCTTTATTTTTCTCATTAAGTATTTTTGAAAGGTAATTCTGACTAAAACACGAAATAACAATGCAAACATTTATTGTTTCTGCACTAAAAATAATATACATTGTACAAAAATAAATAACAATCTTTTAAATGTTTATATAAATAAATTATGGAATGATATATACAAATGAAGTGCACGATTATATTATATACAGAGGAACTATAGAGATGAATTAATTCAATCAACTTCCTCGATGGTGGGTCCAGATCTTCCACCCCCAAACCCACCAGCTTGTCGACCACAACTTCCAGGCATTCCATCAGAAGCACCACCTCCATATTGGTTATTTTGTGAGCCTCCACTATAAAGTTTGGCCATAATGGGACTGCATATTGATGTCAGCTGCTTCTGTTTGTCTTCGTACTCTTCTTTCTCTGCTAGACAGTTATTATCCAGCCATTTCAGACAGCTTTCACATTCCCTTTGAATGGTGGATTTGTCTTCCGAGGACAGCTTCTCTCCGCAGTCTTGGACAGCTTGTTTGAGTTGGAAACGTAACCTTCCAATTGATTTCTGGCTGCAAGCCTCTGACGTTGCCGTTCATCTTCCTCTTTGTATTTCTCTGCCTCTGCCAACATTTTGTCTATGTCTTTCTGAGAAAGTCGTCCTTTATCGTTCTTGATAACAATGTTGCGAGAGTTACCAGAACTGGTGTCTTTGGCAGATACATTTAAAATTCCATTGGCATCCATATCGAAAGTAACCTCAATTTTTGGAACGCCACGAGGAGCAGGGGGGATTCCAGTCAAATCGAAGGTTCCCAGAAGATTGTTGTCCTTTGTCATAGCTCTTTCTCCTTCGAAAACTTGGATGGTGACTGCAGGCTGGTTGTCAGCGTACGTTGTGAATGTCTGCGATTGTTTACATGGGATCCTAGCATTGCGTTCAATAACCTTGGCCATGACTCCACCTGCAGTTTCGATACCCAGAGACAGAGGTGTTACATCTACCAGCAAGACGTCCTGAATTTTTGAGTCGCTTTCTCCATTAAGAACTGCTGCTTGAACTGCAGCTCCGTAGGCAACAGCTTCATCTGGGTTGATGGAGAGATTCAAAGATTTCCCATTGAAGTAGTCCTGGAGAAGCTGTTGTATCTTTGGAATACGAGTGGATCCTCCCACAAGAACAACATCGTGGATCTGTCCCTTGTCCATTTTAGCATCATTGAGGGCTTTCTCTACTGGTTGCAACGTGCCTCTGAACAAATCTGAACAGAGTTCCTCAAATCTGGCTCTACTGATCTTAGTGTAGAAATCTAATCCTTCAAAGAGAGCGTCAATTTCAATTGTGGCTTCTGTACTTGAAGACAGGGTTCGTTTAGCTCTTTCGGCTGCCGTTCTCAACCTACGAAGGGCTCTTGGATTGCTTCGAAGATCTTTTCTGAACTTCCTCTTGAATTCTTCGGCCAGATGATTGACTAGGCGATTATCAAAGTCCTCTCCACCAAGATGTGTATCACCTGCTGTGGCCCTCACTTCGAATAGTGAACCTTCGTCAATGGTCAATATGGAAACATCAAATGTTCCGCCACCCAAGTCGAAGATGAGTACATTCTTTTCGCCTTTCAAGTTCTTATCGAGGCCATATGCAAGAGCGGCTGCTGTGGGTTCGTTTATAATTCTCAAAACATTGAGACCCGCAATAGCACCTGCATCTTTAGTGGCTTGCCTTCTGTGAATCGTTGAAGTAAGCTGGGACTGTGATTACGGCATCCTTGATGGAAGAACCCAAGTAGGCCTCGGCGGTTTCTTTCATTTTGGTTAGCACCATGGAACTGATTTCTTCGGGGGCGAAAGTTTTTCTCTCACCTTTGTATTCGACTTGAATCTTCGGCTTTCCACAGTCACTCACGACTTTGAATGGCCAGTGTTTGATGTCCTGTTGAATTTTTGGGTCGTCGAATTTTCGGCCTATCAATCGTTTCGCATCGAAGACGGTGTTACTGGGGTTCATCGCTACCTGGTTTTTGGCAGCGTCCCCGAGGAGACGCTCTGTATCTGTGAAGGCAACATAGCTGGCTGTTGTTCGGTTGCCCTGGTCGTTGGCGATGATTTCCACTTTTCCATGCTGCCACACTCCTACACAGGAGTATGTTGTTCCCAAGTCAATTCCAACTGCAGGAGCTTTCACCATTTTCTCGTTTGAAATTAAATATCACTCGTACTGACTGACACTTGAAGTTATTTATGTACTACTAGACTGGTTCAATAATTCGCTTTGATCACAAACACTTGATCGTGTACTACGGTTTAGACTTGCTTGTTTCTTACTCGCTTGATTTGAATTCACTGAAGTCCCGCTCATTCGAACTGCTTTTATATGAACGGTAAAACCGACTCGAATGTTCTCGAGGCTTTCTCGAACAAGATCGAATAGCTTTGATGCAAGCGGAACGCGACTGGCGGATGTTTCTCGAAAGTTCGCCTGGGCGTTCCTCAACTGCACATATTTAAATAGTCGACGCACAGTGTTGGGTTATATCAAACACATTTCCATTATAAAAATAACAATTTTAGGAAGAATATATTGGAAATCGAAACGGCAAATGGTCGAATAGAGAAATAGTTCTCTCCAAACTTACTTTTGTTGTTTTTCCATACCTCTCTGAACTTCTTTAAAAACTCATACAAACTTTCACAATTATGTCATTATTTGAAATATATTTCGCTGAAATATAGTTGTGATACGATTCAAACGGGAATTTGAGATACATTTTCTTCCTCATATTTCACCAAACTATTTATTGTTTCTTTGTTATTTTTTTATGTATGTTTAGCTTGTGTATAAATGTTTTTTGTTGGTGGTTCTATAATTATAATGTTTATGGCCAATAAATCAAATAATAAGAATAACACTATTTTTTTACAAGCTTTTATTTAGTTTCACCTGTCCCGATGTTTGTCATCAAATCTTGCAAGTTAAATTTGACCCACTTCAAGTAGTTCGATTAACGTGAAATTTGGCAGGTGTTCATAGTTCCCGTGACAATGCATTATGCTTTTGTTAGAGAAAAAAAACAAAATGGTGGACGAGATTTGTGTTTATGGTCCGATTTGATTCAAAATTGGTATGTGGGGGTTTTCAGGGTCGAAGATTATGAATGTTCTGACAAAATTCATAAAATCAAAATGGCGGCTTCAAGATGTCCGAAGATTTCTGTGATTATGGTCCGATTCTATTTAAAATTGGTATGTGGGGGTTTTCGGGGTCGGAGATTATGAATTTTTTGTCAAAATTCACAAATTCAAGATGAAGGCGAACGAGTTTTGTAATTATGATCCGATTCGATTCAAAATTGGTATGTGGGTGATGTAGGGGTTTTTGGGGTCGGAGATTATGAATTTAGTCGAAGATTATTGATTTTTTGTCAGAATTCATAAATTGAAGATGGCAGCTCCAGGATGACGGATGAGTTAATCTTTAGATGGTCTCCTCGTTGAAGAACTAGATAGCTCAGAACTTACAGGAAAACAGGCCTCATAAAAACGACTTTAACAAAAATGCACAGATTAAGGCGTACTTACTAAAAAGCACAAAATAAAATAATTAAAAAAAACCTTTTTAAAAACAAGCTTTTATTCAAATACCCTGAAAAGTACAAAATAATTGCTTTGGATGTGTGACGTAGATTATTTCGTGAGTTATAGATTCAAAAGCTTGTCGAATCTGTATTCGAAATGAAAACTTTGCGCGACAAGCTCTTGAATCTAGAACTCACGGAATAACCTACGTCACACATCCAAAGCAATTATTTTGTACTTTTTAGGGTATTTGAATTGAAGCTTGTTTTTAAAAAGCTTTTTTTTATTGATTACTATCGTTTCGGACGTCCATCGTCTTGATGTATTTAAAAGGTTTTCACGACGTTTCGAATGCTTGTATCTGCAATCGTCTTCAGGTGAATGTATTCACCTGAAGACGATTGCAGAAACTTTGTTAGAGAAAAAACAAAATGGCGCTCCAAGATGGTGGACGAGATTTAGGTGTATGGTCCAATTCGATTCGAAATTGGTATGTGGGTTTTTTTTTAATTCATAAAATCAAAATAGCGGATTCAAGATGGCCGATAATCTCTGTGTTTATGGTCCGATTCTATTCAAAATTGGTAAGTGGTGGTTTTCGGAGTCGGAGATTATGATTTTTTTATCAAAATTCACAAATTCAAGATGGCGGACGAGTTTTGTAATTATGACCCAATTCGATTCAAAATTGGTGTGTCGGGGTTTTACCTCACTACAAAATATGTACTTCCTGAATTTGGCCTTACTTTAACAAAATATTAGTATATCCACCTTTATTTATAACACAATCGCGAATAAACTGAAAAATAAAAATTCCTTATGGGCATTTAACATACATTTGCATTTTCGTAGCTCCTCCCTTTTGTGACGTCAGACTTAGGCATCAGTACATTGTATTGAGATTAAATCAATTCCGATTAGAATATAATTTTAATCATTTGATAATGTCTTGGTTCTGAATACGAAGCAATCTTTTGTCCAAGATAAAATATACGAATAGAATAATCAATCATCCTTAGTTTTTCTTGGACATTATTTCGATTTTGCAGTAAAAAGTTACGATACAATTTTAATGTGTCGTTACTCCGAATACCTCATATTGAATTATTTTCTCAGCATAGTGCTGACGGAAGATGATATAATAGGGAAAACTTCACTTAAATGTCTTTCGACTTTTAGATAGTTTTGGAGTGAAGTGATATCAGTTTCTACATTTGATAACTGTCTATTATATAATAAGTTTTGAAATGTTCTTCACAAGCTATTGTGAATATCATGATGATTGTCGATGAAACAATATTCTTCAGAAAAAATTTTATGCCGTCTCACTGCCGACAATTTTTTTTCTAAAAAATAAATCTGTCACAATTGACATTGAGACCTAGGTATCCAATCATACATTTGTTGGAATCAGTACTACGAGGTGAGGAACTTTCATATTCATACAATAAGACGGAAATATGTTGATGGGTTTTGAAGGACAACAATGATGGCTCCGTGACTGTCTTTTCGGATTTATTTGAAATGCATCCTTCATCATACTCATATAAAGTCGAAAACAATGACACCTAATTCGTTGAAATCGTTCCATTCGTATTTACACTACGTCGTAGAAGGTAAATAAAAATCGTTCCACGTCATATTTTGTGATGAGATCAGTAAACTGAATAATGGTTTATGATATTCAATGAATTTCAGACAAAAATATGTCATGCTTTAGCACTAGGATTATCACGATTTCCCAGATTTCATCATTAGAGACTGTTCCTTCCGTGCAATTGAGTCCCGCCCGCTGTAACGATTTCACAGAATAGTAAACTACGTTTAGCACTGACATAATTGTATCCTCTGGTTATTAGTTATTACCAATCAATAATGGCTTCGAGAATTAATATCAGTTATAAATGAATACTTTCAGGATGATATGAAATGCATTCACAGGGTGAAAACAGTCTTTCATCTGGACATTTAGAAATGTGTAATTTGGATACATGTTTGAAGTGACAACTGCACACACGACTATTTTTATTGTTTTTTTGTCAGTTCGGCTGAAAATTCACGTTCAAAACAGTAATATTCATCTCCTGAATGTATTTGTTACTTACCAATCACACTATGCCAAGTATTTTATCCACATATTTTTTCTTTTGTTGGCATCAAATATAAATTGCAATCACTTTGGTGTCTGTGATTGCAGCAAGGCGCAAAACAATGTATTATTATTTCTAGTTGTTTTTTCCAGCGTCAAAGCACATTGCATCATTATGTATGTCTGAGACATTGTCTAAACTTTAGACAATGTCTGAGATCTGATGGGATCTCATATATGTTTATAAAATTTAATTTCCCGCCAAACTTTGCCCCCTCCAATCAATAACAAACTTCCATCGAATTTGCCCACCAATTTTATATTCATCAATTATTTTGAAAATATACAATTTTATTGTAAAATTTTAATTGTAGCTTGTTGAGAAAGGTTCATTGGATCTATTTCAACACAAATAAATCTTAAGAAATTTGGCAAAGTATCTTAAAACAGGCGAGACATTCGCGTAATTTTTAGACCCATAACAAATGCATGGGGAATAGGGAACACGCATAATTTTATTTAAATTTTTCTTTGAATCAGTTTGGTCCTCAGAAATTACGTTCTGTAAGACAAATTTCTCAAATCCCAATTTTTTTTCGAAATTTTCAAATTTAAAGGTGCCCCCAAATTCAAACTCAATTTGGCCTTTACTTGAATAACTTCCCCCAAGCACTAGCGCCAATTGTGGTTATTTCAGGAATATTGTTAGACAATAAATACTATTTCTTACAACTCAAACATAAATTTAACTCATTTGAATGTGATTTTTCAGTAACAATTGAAAATGTCATTATAATAAAAATATGGGTACAACATATAAACGAAGACAGCAAAAGTTTGAACTGTGTGAAGTAACAATGCATACGTCCATCAGAGGCGCTAGGAGTACGTTTTTTAATGTGATGAAAAACATTGACGTTTTCAGTTTCGAATTATGAAAAACATTGAACATTTTTCAAGAAAGTAGACTCTGATAATGTTTTCTCTCTTTGGTTTGACAGATTCAACATAAGGTTCGTTAGTTTGTACATTTAAGTTTCGTTACGTTTGATTGAAATATGAATCTGTCATTAAATTGTTATTTCTAGTTATTTGACTTTGACAACAGTTTATTTTCATTCGATTCGTGAGGATTTCTCTTCATCATATCTGAATAAAAAATAAATTATAGAGAATTCCAGCCCAGGCGGAGAAAGAAATACTGGTGTTGTCATTCATATTTCTTTTCCAATTGATCGATATTGAAGTTTTTGCTCATTTGAACATTATTAATTGAAGATTCCCTCGAATGAGCATTTGATAAAATGACGAGACATGCCAGAAATTGTACTGCTGGAGCAGTTTATACTTACCACGAGAAGAAAAAAGATGCTCAAGCATCGGGCTATGGAACAAATGCCCAAAGACTAGGTAAAGATTCTGTGAAAGATTTTGATTGCTGTTCTTTATCCTTACAACGATGCAGAAACCCAGTAATAACGTGAGTATATGTTTCTTGGCTTGTGCCACATATTTCTATTCATAATGATATCTCTAAATTTTGTATTCTAATACCTACTTTAAAACAAATAACATTTTAGGGAACTTCATAGAGTCCTGCAGTCCTTGATATCGAACCATTAACCAATAAGTCAGTATTTATATGTCATTATAATAGTTTCTTTCATTTCTAGTTCGGCTCATTTTTCCGTAATTTTTCATTGTTTCCCATCTAAACACGTTTTATGTAAGTTATTAAAAGGGGCAAACCACAGGAATCCATACGGCGGCCTTTCTTGTTTTTAATTTTTGCCAATGACCTACCCTCACATATGTTGCTGAAACGAGAATTGCTGACCATATTATATGCTGATGATACATCTTTCTCTCTTCATATGGAATTAATTAATTATATTGATGATATTTCAATAGGCATTTCTGCTCATGCAAAACAGTGGTTTCACCACAATAATTTATTTTTGAACGAAACGAAAACAGACAAATTACCTATCACAATATCCATCGTACTGTTTCCCAGGCAGAATCAGTAAAATTTTTGGAAGTAAATCTCGACCCATCTCTTACCTGGTTTACACACATTAGCATAATCTGTTATAAATTAGCAAAATCAGCTTTTGCCATTTGGCGTATAGCAGTGACGGTATGCCAGGAAGCGGCTTTACCACGCAATATTCCAATCGGTAATGAGCTATGGGATACTGTGTTGGGGAAGCGCGAGTTCTACACACTTACAACAAGTGTTCACATTACCAAATGTAGCTGTACCTAGCATTGCAAAAGTTGTTTAACTGAAAACTTTAAACCACTGCTGCAAAATCTTGGTATTATGATATTGTTCTCAAAAATTGTCTAAGAAAACATCACATATGTTAAAAAAACCTTGCAAATATTCAAAACTCATTCAAATACTTATGCCTATAATACCCGGAACATACATTACCTTGTGGCTCCTATGGAGAGATTACAAAAAAGTTAATCAATGTATTCCTCTATTCAATTCTCTTCCTAAGGAAATTTGAGGACTACCATTATAAACTTTCAAAAAAACAAAAACAAATCCACTTTGAAATGAGCCTTTATGAAATTAATGATTTCAGTGGGTTACTTGAAGACTCACTTGCAGGCAACTAGTATTCCTGTTAGTTGATTTTATGCTACTGATGTGTTACTATGTAGTTTCACTGTATTTTTTATATATATTATTGTATGTATGACTTGTCCAAGATGAACTTATTATGGATGCAATATATTCTATTCTATAAGGATTGTTTTTGTTTCACAGAAAAGATGGCCTTCTCTTTGACAAAGAAGTCATATTGGAATACATAATAACAAAAAAGAATGAATACAATCGCAAACTGAAAGAGTATGAGCGAATGAAGAAAAAGGAGGAAGAAGAAAATTCACAGAGAAATGCAAGTGAGATTGACAAGAAAGTATCAACATTTCTGAAGAGTGAAAACAGTATTGTCAGTAAACCCATGGATGGTTTCAAATCAGGTAAGTCTTGTACAATATATTTAAAAACATTTTTTGTCAACTGATACTAATTTTATGGTTTTTGATTGATATATTGTCTCAAATAGAGACGATACAAGAAGGTAGTAAATTTTACAAAGTTTCCGAATAAGAGTTTGGTCTTACCAATGAATTGAATACACTGAATCACCAGATTTACTAAGAATAATGATTTTCACCTCTACTGGTAGGCAATCAAATGCAGTTATTAAAAAAAAAAAAAACGATATACTGACCACATTTGAAAATTGTTCCCGTAAAAAAATCATCAAAATTAAAACCCTGGTTCAATGAGAATATCTCCAAACTAACTAAACTCTGTGATAAATTCTATTACAAAAAAATAACCCTACCAATTGTTTATTTATTCCTGTGATAATTATAATAAATTAGATAAATTAAGTGTTAGAGAAGCAAAAAAAAGAATATTATCAACAAAAATACATCAATGCTACTACAAAATCAGTTTGGAACTCATTAAATGAATTCTTATATAATAAATCTAGCCCCTACTATGAAATTGCCGCGGAAATTGCATGTATCTTGAAAAATGGAAAAACGATTGATAATCAACAAGAAATTTGTGAAGAGTTCAATGATTATTTCATTAATATTGGTCCTGAGTTGTCATCAGGTTTCATGGCTAAAAGAGAATTCAGTCAAAATTATCATCAATGTATTTGAGACCCACTGAATCTCAAGAAATAGAAGAGATCATCAATGAACTTGATACAAGAAAAGCTCAAGGATTTGATATCACTACAAAAGTTGTAAAAATGGTAAAATCAGAAATCACACCTTAAATGAGTATGTTAATAAATTTAAGTTTCTCAACAGGCTCAGTACAAATAAAAAATTGCCAAAGTTAAGTCAATTTTCAAAATGGGTAAAAAAGATCAAATGGGAAATCATAGACCAATCTCTATTCTTTCAGTACTTTCAAAAAGTATAGAAAAAGCAGTACAATGCAGATTATTGGAATATCTCGAAAAATCTAATTTATTATTCAAAGGGCAATATCGGTTTTGAAAATCCAGTGGTACTGAATCAGCTGTAGTAGATGTTATCACCAAACTCCAACTAGATATAGATTCAGACATAAAATGTGGTATATCGAAAAGCATTTGATTCGGTAGACCAGAAAATCCCATTGATTACTTTGAATAGAAAAGGTATTAGAGGGCCTGTATATATATGGTTTACAAATTATTTATCAGACAGGAAACAGTTTGTATGTACGAGAGAAAAGTAAAGTTCACAGAAAACTGTTTTATGTGGTGTTCCTCAAGAGTCCATTTTGGGGCCAGTACTTTCTTATATATATATATATATATATATATATATATATATATATATATTTATATATATATATATATATATATATATATATTTTCAATTCAATTCAAGTTTATTCATCTGAAAACCACAAGTGGTATAAGACATGTCAAGAATTTGGAGTATAGAGAAATACAAAATTACAGAGTAAAAAATTAAATATTACAAGAATGAGTACAAGTGCACACAGAGTACACTACAATTTAAATATTATGATAAAAAACAATTTCACATAGAGTACGACAGAATACACTAACATTGAATTATATCTTAAAGAATTCTTCCAAAGTATAGAATGCACCCTCCATTAGTACTTTTTTCAGTGAAAAGAGTAAAGTATTTTTACGTTTGTAAATGTAACAGGCAGTTTCCAATATGTACAGAGAAATGAGGGGTAATACTTGTAGCTTTTTAAAGAGAGGTCTACTAGATTCTTTTTGAGGTTTACGAAACATGGCACGAATGCACTTTTTCTGTGTAATAAAGAGACGTTTGGCAGCAGGTGATTGTCCCCAGACTATAATTCCATATGCCAGTCTCGATTGAATTTCTGCAAAATAGAAGTTTATCATTACCGGGGTTGTCAGGACATTATACATACAGCGTATCTGGAATATTTTGGTGTTAATATTTTTATTACTGTAGATATGTGGGTTTCCCAGTCTAGTTTATCATTTATAGTGAGACCTAAGAACTTAACAGTGGTATTACAATTCAAATTAGTGTTGTTTAAGGTCAGGTTGATATTTTTAATTTGTTTTTGTCTTGTATGGAAGATAAGAAATTCAGTTTTTGCTGAGTTTATATATAGCTTATTTTTTGAGAACCATTTGGCAATTTTGTACATCAGATCGATACTACCTTGTTCATTCAAATCATTAGATTCTTTTGATACCAAGATCGACAGATCATCCGCATACAAGACAACTTTAAATTCAGATAGGTAGTTCACAATGTCTGCCAGATACAGGGAGAACAGAATTGGAGCTACTACACTTCCTTGAGGAACTCCTACTTTCACGGGAAGTGTAGTGGAGTAGTGTGAAGAGATAAGACCTCTCTCATTTTGGGATAATGATAGATATTGATTTCTATTTGCAAGAAAAAATCTGAACCAATCATGTGCTCTTCCTCTAATGCCAAGTGCCCAGAGCTTGTCTAGTAGCCGATTGTGTGGTACACAATCGAAGGCTTTATATATATATATATATATATATATATATATATATATATATATATATATACAGGGTGTAACTGAATAAGTGTAAAACATTCAAGGAGGTGATTCCTCATCGAAAAAAAGATAGGATCTTTCATATAAAGAAACTTCATTGAGCTCCCTTTTAAATACAGAAATATATATATATATATATATATATATATACAAGGTGTGACTAGTTACGTTTTTGACATTCACGTGGGCATCCCTTGTTAAGATACAGCCCTTAAAGGGGTACATAAAATTTGTATAACAATTTTTTTCACAAGCACTGAAAAAGTTACAATATTGAAATTAACCTGACGTTTTGTACTACCAAAAAGACACTTAGCCAGTAATTTATTTGGTTTACCCCATGGTTGTAAGGGGTGAAAAACGCAACCCCTAAAATTTATTTCCAATGTAACTTTTTGTCTTATTATTTGTTTACCATTTACCAATTTATTTCCGATAGCCTGTTTCATTCTAAACAAAAAATGTCTCTTGGGTTTTTTGCCCAAAATAAACCAGTAAGCAGCAAAACATTATTTTACTAACAACTACAGAGATACATCGTCATAAATGCGAAAATACGAAACTAATCTATCTAGTAGGTCGCTATTAGCGATAGTGACAATTAAATTGGTATGACGCTGTCAGTTTGGGAATTTTCGAAATTGAATTAATACTAATTGTGTGTTGTTGTTCTGTTCTTAATTTGTTACTTTAATAATTCACTTGTTAATAAAATGGCATACACAAATGAGGAAATGGCTGATATGCATTACGTTACGGTCTGTCCAGGGGAATGGGTTAGAAGCTTCTAGAAGATATGCTGAAATGTATCCTCAACGGCAGCATCCTTCACATAGAATATTTGCTCGACTTCATCAACGACACGGAATATGGTTCATTCACAAAGAACGCAGGATTGTGGTCGCATCGAAATACTTAACACCACAGCTTGAGGAAGCAGTACTTAATTTGATTGAAGAACAACCTACTACCAGTACTAGAAAGATTGCTTTCCAGCTAAATGTTGATCATATGACGATTTCGAATTTTAAAGGAACAACTCTTATACCCTTACCATCTGCAACGAAGTACAGGCACTGTTACCGCTGGACTTTTCCGAACCGTCTTGAATTTTGCAATTGGATGCTGGAAATGATTAGAAGAAATTGTGACTTTCTGAAGACTATAGAATTCACAGACTAATGTAGTTTTTCTCGACAAGATTATTAATTTTCATAATTACCACATATGGGCTGATGAAAACCCTCACGCCATTGTCGAAACTAGCCATCAAGAACAGTTTTCTCTTAACGCGTGGCTCGGAGTTATTGGGGATGATTTAATTGGGCCTCATTTTCTACCTCCTCGATTAAATGGTGAGGCATAATGCTCAATTTTTAAGAGAAGTGCATCCAGTACTGCTGGAGGAAGTTCCTTTGAAGCGCCAGAAGGGATATAGTTTTTTATGATGATGGGGCCCCACCATTTTAGCTCAAGTAGCACGCCAGCATTTAACTGAAACATATGCAAATCAGTGGATAGGTCGGAGGACCACATAAATGGCCCGCCGATCCCCCGGATCTCAATCCTCTCGATTTCTATTTGGGCCATTCACAGCATTTGGTATATCGACTCTGTTCGCGATGTAGAGGACTTAAGAAACCGCATCATCGATGCTGCAGGGTAATCAGAGAGACTCCAGGAATATTTGAGCTAATACGCCTCAATGCGCGACGCCTAGACGATGTCAATGTTTGAAGGTAGACATATTGAACATTCACTATGATTTCTACATGTTGTGTGTTTTGTTATTAATAACTTAGTTTTGTTTATTACCCTTTAATCGCTTAATGCAGGTACTAACTACAAAATAACAATAAATCCAGTTCGCATTTATGACGATGTATCTCTGTAGTTGTTCGTGAAAATAATGTTTTGCTGCTTACAGGTTTATTTTGGGCAAAACCCAAGAGACATTTTTGTTTAGAATGAAACAGGCTATCGGAAATAAATTTTAAATGGTAAACAAATAATAAGACAAAAGTTACATTGGAAATAAATTTTAGGGTTGCGTTTTTCACCCCTTACAACCATGGGGTAAACCAAATAAATTACTGGCTAAGTGTCTTTTGGTAGTACAAAACGTCAGGTTAATTTCAATATTGTAACTTTTTCAGTGCTTGTGAAAAAAATTGTCATACAAATTTTATGTACCCCCTTTAAGGGGCTGTATCTTAACAAGGGATGCTCCAATGAAGTTTCTTTATATGAAAGATCCTATCTTTTTTTCGATGAGGAATCACCTCCTCAAATGTTTTACACTTATTCAGTTACACCCTGTATATATATATATATATAAACTCTTTAGCAGACTTGGATTTGACTGGAAAAATCAAAATATTTGCTGATGATACAATAATATATAGTAGCAAAAATTTACATCAGATGAAAAATTACATGATAGATGAACTTACATAAATTATCATTAAATGTTGAAAAATCTTCATTTGTGGTCATAAGAAAAAGATCCTCGAACATGGTGTGAAAGATCCCATTGAATTCAATAAAGTGTAAAGTACTCTTCCAATCTGAAATTCTTGGGACTATATTTGTACCCCGGAGGTAAGAACACTATGTTCATATCCCAAAACATGGACATGATATCCTTTACCTCCGGGATACAGATATATTAGGCCAATCAATAGAGATTTTTTGAAGGGTCCACTTCAATAATGATTAATGTCCTTTTTTCTTCGTTTTTAGGTAAATGGGTTTTAATTTTATAAAAGGTGGTGGACTTTTATCATTATTGCCTTAAACATCTGTGACGCTGAGTGTTCTAGCCCTGTATCCAATTATTAAAAACGTATTTATCGCGAGACTGTAAGCGATACTGCTGAGTTTGTAAACAAAATTACTAACTGCATATATCAAGTGTCCGAATGACGTACTTACTTAGAATGAAAATAATTTTGGACATTCATCATTATTAGATAGATAGATAGATAGTTTATTCGTTCTTCAAGATCAAAATTATTTGATATAGAACATGTCATGTACTTAATAGCTAAAAATATAACAAATTATAAACTAGTGTGTTGGTTAAATTAATATCATTAGAATGTATATGACATGCAAAAAAGTAGCAAATAACAGAAGGAAAAGAAAAAAAAACTCATGTATACATGTGAATAGCATTTCAACAGTATCTACTTAATAGCTAAACATTTAACAAATTATAGATTGTGTGTCGGTTAAATTAGTTACATTGAAGTGAATATGACATACATAAAGTAAAGAAATAGACTAAAAGGGTTTTTTCTTGAAGAACCGTGTTCAATGCGCTTTGAAACCAAACATTTTCTTGTCGAACCACTGACGTCAGCATTGAATGCGGTTCATTCTGGTTTGAATGCATCTATAATAACGGTTCGAAATCAAAAGCAGTAGAAGAGAGGGGAAATGTCAGATCATTGACAATTTTTTGACAGATGTTTATTTTGGATAATGGTGTTATAAGTTGTTTTTCGATTGAAAATAGAGGGAAAATGGACAGTACCGACAGTGGAATGGTTTGTTTCTGGAACCTAAACAGCTGGAAAAAGTCGTAATCCAGATAATTATCCAACCATTCTTCGGCAAAATTATCAATCTTTGAATGTTGAAAATTGTGAAAAATAAATAATTCCTGAGACATACTCTCTTCTGCTAACTGCAACTGATTTAGCAGAAGTAATACGTTTGTTTGTCGATCAACCAAAATTGGAAAAATATCCTGCAAATTCATTTTGAATTTTATAATAATTCTTAGCGACGATAATATATAAACAATAATTAATAATTATATTGCTGACAGTTGAGACATGACCCTTTCAAAAAACGGCGCGTGGTATTTTCTTGAATGACATTATTCACTACGTCATATTGAATGCGGTTTGAAAACAAGGTTGAATGCGGTTCATCCAAGAAAAAACACCTTAACATAAACAGACTTGGAAAATCCATGGATACATGTGAATAGCAATTTTCAACAGTGCATGTTGGTGGATATATCACTGCAGTAGTAGGTTATCAACAACAGCATAATGAAATGAGAAATTAGTTAAAGAATTACATCATTTGGAAACCCCGAGTAGTATGCCTTTTCTAGGAGGATTTGTTTAATACTGCTTCTGAACTTAGGTAATGGTAATGTTTTTATTTCAGTTGGTAGATTATTATACAGTTTAATGCCCATGTGTTTGGGGCTGAGTTCAGTTTTTGTGAGCCTATGAGCTGGTACTTCTAAGGTGACGGTATTTCTAGTATGCTAGGTATTTTTATAGACCCCTTTGAATAGAATCAAGTTTTCTTTGACATACTCCTTCAATTATTCTCAAAGCCCTTTTCTGCAAAGCTAAAACCCTGTTCACATCAGGTGAACTGCCCCAAACTATAATCCCATATGATATTACAGATTGCAGTTGAGTGTGGTAATACATTCTCAAGGCATTTTTGTCAAGTAACTTACTCAATTGGAACATAGCATGACAAATAGATGTTGTTCTTATGCATATTACATTAATGTGATGGTTCCACTTACAGTCTCCTGAGAATTTTTGGGTGGTAACTTGTCTCATGGTTCCTATTGACTGTTTGATTAAAAAACTGGCGTCGGGGTGACTTGTAGCATGGCTGAATCTTATGAGTGTCGACTTTTTGCTATTACAGATGAGTTTGTTAGCTGCAAACCAGTTTTGCGAAGTGAGGACTGAGTTACTTGCATTTTCAAACAAGGAGGTGATATTATTACCACTAACCACTAATGAGGTGTCATCTGCGTACATTAAAGAGTTACAAACTGAGAAATTGTTAACGTGTATTATATATAGTAGAGGTCCTAAAATGGTGCCTTGGGGTACCCCCACTTTATAGGAAGAGTTTTCCGATTTTGCAGTGGACCTTCTTCTGCTCTATTGATTCTGTGACAAAAATATTAACAGGAAACCGAGTGTGCCATCATACGAAAGACGGTCCGTAGTTATATCCTGTTATGTTTCCTACTCCCAACTGTCATTCCTTAATTTGTTATAAACATTTAAAAGCATTTTTTTATCGTTTTTGACTTGTAACCTGAAAATCAATGAAGCGATCTTGATATTCTCAATAGACGAATTGTAGATAATTAAAATGCAAAAAAAAGGAGCCCTAACACGACTCGATCGGATTATTAGTAATGGAAAAAAAACAAAAACACTGAAAAAAATCATCTTTTAAAAAAAAAATTATAACTCCGCCACTTTTTAAGTTGTAGTTCAGGCTTTT
This sequence comes from Gonioctena quinquepunctata, assembly GCA_018342105.1. NCBI lineage: Eukaryota > Metazoa > Arthropoda > Insecta > Coleoptera > Chrysomelidae > Gonioctena > Gonioctena quinquepunctata. Next base: position 849,453 of record JAFIRS010000232.1, on the reverse strand, counting down.
TACGACCTAGTAGTGATTTATATGTACTTTATGTGTGAAAAACTCAGGCACTGTCACATCATTAGTTTTGGCATAATTGCAATCTGCATTTTTTAATGCACTTTATTGCAGCAGACCTAGATTCCAATTTTTCAAAAAGATTTCGAGAGTAGAAGTATAGTACTACAAATGTATATTCTCATTTTGTGTTGAAATGCTACAAAATAGGTGAAAAATACTTGCAAACATGACCGAAAATAGGGGAGTGCGTGAAAGCGGCTGTGTAGTGGGGGAAACGTATGTATATTAATACAAGCGCGCTGTGCCCGTTATGAATCTGCTGCTCTACCCCCACTCCTGAGCCGCTTTCATGCACTCTCCGGTTTTCGGTCATGTTTGCAAGTATTTCTCACCTATTTCGCAACATTTTAACGCAAAATGAGAATAGTCATTTTGTAGTACTATACTTCACCTCTCAAAATCTTTTAGAACTATTGAAATCGGACCACCTATGACGCATCCAGGTCTGCTGCAATAAAGTGCATTGAAAAAATCAAATTGCAATTATGCCAAAACTAATTATCCAACAGTGCCTGAGTTTTTTACACATAAAGTAACTGGGCTCATTTTCTTTGCATTTTGATTCTTTACAATTCGTCCATCGAGAGTATCGAGATTGCTTCCTTAGTTTTCAAGTTACAAGTCAAAAACGATAAAAAAATGCTTTTAAATGTTATAACAAATTAAGCAATGACAGTTGGGAGTAGGAAACATAACAGGATATAACTACCGTCTTCCGTATGGTGGCACAGTCGGTTTCCTGGTAGTATTTTTGTTACGAAAAAATCTCTATTGATTGGTCTATGTAGATGAGAATTTATCATGGTCCAAACATATTGGAATATTAGGAAACACATTTCCCCTATTATTGGAATTTTTTCAAAGTTAGAAAGTTTTCACATAGGTATTGAATATCTCGAAACCATTTATTTCACCTAGATTTACTATAAATTCAAATATTTATTTTCTGTTTGGGATTCAGCTTAAGCCATTAAAAACACTTCAAAAAGAAATCATCAAGTGTATATTTAAACTTGATCATCGAGAACCAACAGTTAATTTATAAGAGAAACTTGTAGATCCATTCATTATACAAAATGAGACTACACCTTCATTCATTTCGTTAAAAATAATACAACGCACTCTTATTAGGTATTCAAAACTAATAGTGATCACAGTTATATACCCAACCATATTTTCCAATAATTTAGCGAACAATAAAACATTTGAAAAATTATAATTAAAATTCATGAAAAGAAATACCTACCTATTTCATTAACAAACATTATTTTTTCTGATTCTATCATTTATATTATTCTCCCATACTCTCCCGAGTATAGTTTCCCTTCCATAAACTTGTACCTTATTTGGGAAATAAATTGTTAAATTAAAATATTACCATGGTAATGAACATTTTCTATTTGTTAGGGTAATTATACTGGACAATTTTAACTGTTGAGAATTGGAACATTAATTACTTTACTATTCTTGTTTGGGAAAGATTGCCTTTGTTTTTTGAAAGATCTGGCTATTTTGAATTAAAAAACACAACCGTTTCACATCGATTAAACAATTAACCTCAAATCAAATGATTGAACAAAGTGAGCATGGCATTCTTTGTAAATTTTATTTCAGTGATTATCATTCAGAAAGTCTGGTTTTGGTTTGTTCTATTCAATTTGTAATTTTTGATGTAATTTTTTTTTTCATTTAACTTCAATTCTTGGTTTCTTTTTCTCTTGTTTTCGGCAGAATAATTTTCAAATCATCAATATTTCAAACAAAAATAGAGGAAAAATATATTTAGAATAGATTTTTTTTCAGTTTTTATAACTTGAACCTGTTCAAATAGCTATTGAACCTTCATTCTTCTCAAGTATTTTTGAAAAATAGTGTTTCTTTAATGAGATTTAAACACAAATTAAAAAAATGCAAATATTTATTTGTTTCTTTCCTAATAAATAATACATTAAATATAAATAACAGTCTTTTAAATGTTCATATAATCAACAAATTATGGAATGATATATACAAATGAAGTGAACACAAATTTATATACAGATAAAATTTTGAAACGAATGAATTTAATCAACTTCTTCGATGGTGGGTCCAGATCTTCCACCCCCAAATCCACCAGCTTGTTGACCACAACTTCCTGGCATTCCATCAGATGCACCACCTCCATATTGGTTATTTTGAGAGCCTCCACCATAAAGTTTGGCCATAATGGGACTGCACATTGATGTCAGCTGCTTCTGCTTGTCTTCATACTCTTCTTTCTCTGCTAGACAGTTATTATCCAGCCATTTCAGACAGCTTTCGCATTCCCTTTGAATGGTACATTTGTCTTCGGAGGACAGCTTCTCTCCACAGTCTTGGACAGCTTGTTTGAGTTGGAATACATAACCTTCCAACTGATTTCTGGCTGCGAGCCTCTGACGTTGGCGTTCATCTTCCTCTTTGTATTTCTCTGCCTCGGCCAACATTTTGTCTATGTCCTTCTGAGAAAGGCGTCCTTTATCGTTCTTGATGACAATATTACGAGAGTTACCAGAACTGGTGTCTTTGGCAGATACATTTAAAATTCCATTGGCATCCATATCGAAAGTAACCTCAATTTTTGGAACGCCACGAGGAGCAGGGGGGATTCCAGTCAAATCGAAGGTTCCCAGAAGATTGTTGTCCTTTGTCATAGCTCTTTCTCCTTCGAAAACTTGGATGGTAACTGCAGGCTGGTTGTCAGCGTACGTGGTAAATGTCTGTGATTGTTTACATGGAATCCTGGCATTACGTTCAATAATCTTGGTCATGACTCCACCTGCAGTTTCGATACCCAGAGACAGAGGTGTTACATCTACCAGCAAGACGTCCTGGATTTTTGAGTCACTTTCCCCATTGAGAACGGCTGCTTGAACTGCAGCTCCATAGGCTACAGCTTCATCTGGGTTGATGGAGAGATTCAAAGATTTTCCATTGAAGTAGTTCTGGAGAAGCTGTTGTATTTTTGGAATACGAGTGGATCCTCCCACAAGAACAACATCGTGGATCTGTCCCTTGTCCATTTTGGCATCATTGAGGGCTTTCTCTACAGGCTGCAGCGTTCCTCTGAACAAATCTGAACAAAGTTCTTCAAATCTGGCTCTACTGATCTTAGTGTAGAAATCTAACCCTTCAAAGAGAGCATCAATTTCAATTGTGGCTTCTGTACTTGAAGACAGTGTACGTTTAGCTCTTTCGGCTGCTGTTCTCAACCTACGAAGGGCTCTTGGATTGCTTTGAAGGTCTTTTCTGAACTTCCTCTTGAATTCTTCGGCCAGATGATTGACAAGGCGATTATCAAAGTCCTCTCCACCAAGATGCGTATCACCTGCTGTGGCCCTCACTTCGAATAGTGAACCTTCGTCAATGGTCAATATGGAAACATCAAATGTTCCGCCACCCAAGTCGAAGATGAGTACATTCTTTTCGCCTTTCAAGTTCTTATCGAGGCCATATGCTAGAGCTGCTGCTGTGGGTTCGTTTATAATTCTCAAAACGTTGAGACCCGCAATAGCACCTGCATCTTTAGTGGCTTGTCTCTGCGAATCGTTGAAGTAAGCTGGGACTGTGATTACGGCATCCTTAATGGGAGTACCCAAGTAGGCCTCGGCGGTTTCTTTCATTTTGGTTAGCACCATGGAACTGATTTCTTCGGGGGCGAAAGTTTTTCTCTCACCTTTGTATTCGACTTGAATCTTCGGCTTTCCACAGTCACTCACGACTTTGAATGGCCAGTGTTTGATGTCCTGTTGAATTTTTGGGTCGTCGAATTTTCGGCCTATCAAACGTTTCGCATCGAAGACGGTGTTACTGGGGTTCATCGCTACCTGGTTTTTGGCAGCGTCCCCGAGAAGACGCTCTGTATCTGTGAAGGCAACATAGCTGGCTGTTGTTCGGTTGCCCTGGTCGTTGGCGATGATTTCCACTTTTCCATGCTGCCACACTCCTACACAGGAGTATGTTGTTCCCAAGTCAATTCCAATTGCTGGAGACTTCACCATTTTATCGTTTGAAGAATAAATATCACTTGTACTGACACTCAAAATTATGTACTAGACTGGTTCAGTAATTCGCTTTGATTTTACAAACACTTGCTCGTGTACTGTTTCGATTTGCTTATTTCTCACTCGCTTGATTTGAATTCACTGACGTCCCGCCAGTTCGAACTGCTTTTATATGAACGGCAAAACCGACTCGAAAATTCTCGACGCTTTCTCGAACACGATCGAACTGTGGTGATGCTAGGAAAACGCAACCAGCGGATGTATCTCGAAAGTTCGTCTGGGCGTTCCTCAACTGCACATATTCGACTGGTCACCTTAGCAGTGTAGGGCTGTTATGTTGAAAACATTATATGTTACAATTTTAATGTATTGGAAATCAAAGAGCAAATAGGTCGAATATAGAAATAATTCTTTTCTAAAAATTATTCCGTCTCGAATTGAATTTTCTCTTAATTAAATAAATGGAAAAATAAAATCCGATGTGAAAAAACCTTAGAAATTATGATATCCTAGATATATTTATAATATTGATTGTCGAAGTGGAACTTGAAATTTAGTTTCTTTCCCATATTTCGAATATTCGATGTTTACCAAAATATTTATTATTTTTTTGTTATTCTTTTTCCATATAGGTATGTTCACGTTTTATAAGCATGTTTTTGTCGATGATTTAATATATGCATAAGATATCATGAAGGCAAAAAAAAATACAATTCACATAATTATATACTTCTATTGAAACGATTATTTCCGGGTTCAGAATGATAATCCCCAATTTTTAACCGACGAAACCAAAAAGGAGGAGGTTCTCTATATTTTTACGCGTATATTTTTTTTTACCATCATTTTTTTTATGTATGATCACGCATAACTTTTTACTGAGGCGTCCGATTCCGATAATTCTGTTTTCAGTGGATAGGGTGTACTCTGAAGGAGGTCCCATTTGAATTTAAAAGATGAAATCCACCCCTAAGGGTAGCAAAATGAAGGATATTGATCACTCACCCTCTGAATTCTGGTCCGTTAACCGATTCTATCAGCATAACTTTGTACTGGGTTCTTCGATTTGGATGTTTGGATTTCGAATGAAATTATTCACCCTCACGGGTGGAAAAATAGGGGATAAGTGATTTTTTACTTGTGAATATTGGCACACACATACGTAGTTGACAATGACAGATCGCTACTGACATTATTTTTGTTCCACTTCCGTCAAAATCATATTCTATGAGAGGATGGAATGATATACAAAGTAATGAAATAAACTAACCAGAACAACAAAAATAATTTATATTACAACAAATAGTAAAAGTAGATAATCATATTATTTAACTGGTAATAGTTGAAGTAAGGTGGGTAAGTAAGTATTTTGGAAGTAATCAAAAAACAAGTAGGTAGTAATTAGTAGATTTTAGCCACAAAAAATTGAAAAATAAAAAAATTATAAAAAAAATTAAACCGACAAAAACGAAAGCAACTTGATGCCATATTTTACGCCTTACCTAATTCATTTGCTTGTTTGTTTAGCGCCGACTCAAAATTAGTTACTTTCATTAGTTTAGGAGCTTAGTACTGAGACTAAGAAGGTTTATTTTATTTTTTACTTTTCAGTTCCGTATTTCTCGGTTTAATTTTTTGTTAAAAAGTTTTTATTCTTACTCACTATTTCGATGTTGCAGCAATAAGCTATTATTAAAATTACGCGGCGTTTGTGTAACAAGTACTAAGTTGTTCTTATATATATATATATTTTCTTCGCAAAAATATATTTTTTAGGCCCATACATTTATTAGTTGACACCAATATATATAGGGGTAAGCAGCAATGAAAAAGTAAACTTTTAAGGTTTATCCAAGCTTTCGGAAATGTTTATTTCCATCATCAGGGAGAAACTTTGTTGAGGTTGGTTTCAATGATGTTGAACACATTCATCTAACATAGTGATACAAAAGAAAAAAAAACGTAGATCGAGGAATAAAACGATGTTCAAAGTTACTACAACCACATTAGCGTTGTTTAAAATTATATAAATATAAATGTGTACTTTATGTGATGTGACAAGTTTCACTTGAAAAGATAATTCAATTCTCTTTTCAACCATCCTCTTTTTTTCGTCCAAAAGTTTTTCCACAATATGCATTTGAAAAATTTTTATACTTGACATTTTAAATGCATATTGTGAAAAAACGTATTAACGAAATTAAAAAAAAACTGAATTGTTGAAAAGAGAATTGAGTAATCTTTTCAACGATGTGCCATTGACCCCCCTGCTATTTGAAATTTTTAAGTTGATGTGCGGGGGGGGGCTCCATCTATCGGGCAATCACAATGTCTTTCATTTCAAAAAGTAATATCGGTGATATCATTCATTACCTTTTTTTTCATTGGTCTACGTTGAACCGTTCAAAAGTTAACAGGGGGGGGACTATTAAGTTATAGATGTCACATATATAATCTTTGTCCTTTGCCGGAAGGCACAATTTCTCTGAGCCGTCCTGACGATTGGGAAACCATGAAACAGCTGTAGGCGGATGGTAGCTTTCTTGGAATTGAAACAAATATCTTTTTCTTTGTATGTGATTAAGATTGCTTGACTTCGCGGGACAGTCTGGTTTCATACCCACTACTCCATTATAATCTTTCTTGATTTTATTTTGAGAATACTGCAATTGAATCATTCGCTGCCTTACTTAGCTCATTTAACGATCTGAAAAGGTATATTTGAATTCCAATATCACATCACTATATGTAGTGAGCTCAAAATCCCTTATTTAATCAATTTTGTTCTTCCTGTTTTCTTATTGAATTGAATGCGTTGATATATAATTTCGACAGGACCTTAGTGTCGTTTTATCGCAAAACAATATCGAATAGACAGTGGTTTTATCAGTATAAAACATCGAGAATAATAATAATAAACATAAAAAACTTTATTTGCTCAAATAACATATTATGATGTTTTAGCATCGTCAGAATTGTGGGTGATAAAGTAGTTAATTTGAGTACCAGAAAATATCTATATAAATATGAATATACATGGATTAAAATATCTAGATAGACATATACATAATAAATCAGTAATTAAAATACACAGGTACCCCAAAATGTTTAAGAACATAGAGATGAAAATATCATAGCTACGTATTTATTGAGGAGAGAACATCAGCATCAAAGAATTCTTGAATGTTGTAGACATTTGAGTGTAAGAAGCAATTTTTTATTTCTATTTTGAATTTTGTTGTTGGAAGTTCTTTCATTTGCTTGGGAAGTTTATTGAAAAGTTTGATAGAGAGGGTGATAAAGCTTTTATGAGTTAAGGTGAGTCTATGTTGTGGGATTATTAGATTATTTTTGTTTCTTGTGTCATATAAGTGTAGTGTATTTTGTTTAGAGAAGTTTTGCTCATTCAATTTGATTTGATATATAAATAACGCTGGTAGAGTAGAATGTTTAAAATTTTGGAAATTATGTCTCCATGTTTCAGTATAAGGAGTGTGTGTTATTGCTCTAATAGCTCTTTTCTGCATACGAAATATTTTTATCCAGTCTGTAGCATTCCCCCATAGAAGACGTTTTATCACTATAAAACTAATCTGATTGGTTTTCGGTTGGAAATTTCGGCCATTTGATTGGTTCAAAAATAATGAGGGAAATAGTTGACTCAAAACTCGTCAAGGTAACAGTTTATTTAAAATAGTGAAATCAAACAATTTTTACACACTTATGGGTCATTTATTTGAAACTAATAATATACCTAATATGAATAATAATTATAATAATTGTGTATTTCATGCTTGTAATTGTACTAGTTTAGAATATCTGTTAACATTTATTATCGCATTAGCAACTTGGTAAAACATGAAATAAACACCTACTTTGAAATGTCAAAACTCTCTTTCACCAGAAGCGTTGCCATAAAGATGATTTGCTTTTCTTTGATTTTTCAGAAAAGTATGCCAACAGAACTTTTCCGGCACACCAATAAAAAAAAATGGTCTTCCATTTTTTAAACGCCATGTATTCTTTTTCATATTTTAGGCGCGATTTCTGCGACAATAAACTGTTTATCTCATCTGCAGCTTCAATTTCTACATCTTCTGGCAAAGCATCTCCATCACTATTTTCGTTTTCTTTATTAAAATCGCACAGTTTTTCAACCAAAGGTCATTAATATCGATAAAGGTCAAAACAATTCGCGTTGCTATAAACAAAATCTATAATAACCATAGAAAGTACAGCGATCAAGCCAATTTGACTTCCAGTAATAATTGAAACTGCTTCCTTTTTATCAAGTTTTGTTAAATATTTCCGCTCAAGAATAAAATAGAGTATTACACACGACGGTAAAAAGGCTTTACCTGTTCGTGGAATAATCCACTCACAGGTATAGCATCTTTTTACCGTCTTATATAATAAATAACTATATTATGATAGTATTTTAAATTTTTACTGAAACATCACATTAAAAGTGATGTTGAATTTGTGTTTGGGTTGTAAGAAATAGTATTGTCTATCAAATTCTTGAAACAACCCAAATTGGCGCTAGTGTTTGGGGAAAGTTGTTCAAGTGAAAGTCAAATTGAGTTTGAATTAAGGAGCATATTTAAATTTGAAACTTTCGACAATATGTAATTTTTGAGGACCGTGCCGATCCAAAGAAAAAAGAAAATCATGCGTGTTCCCTGTTATGGTTTATGATAATTGATGAATTTTCGACAAATTATCTCTGGCTATTACCATTGAAATTCTTATTCGTTCAGTTCCATCCCATTTTCTTTAATAACATAAACTAGGATTGTTACGATTTCGTAGATTTTATCATAGACTGTTCCGCGCAATTGAGTCCCACCCGCTTCTACCGGCGACAACAGTGTTCACCGAGAGATCGATAATGGAAATGGAATTTGACATTTGACAGTATTCTGAGATGAAGTAACAGCTCGAGAACGTTCTAGATCTGTCATGCTCCTTGACAATTTTGCTTGAATAGGTATGCAACATTAAATAGGTATCTGATAAATTGGATATTAGCTCGGATATTGGAAAACATAGAGAAAGATGTACGTATTCATATCGATGATGAAGGTGGAAGCACAATTAAGTTATGGAACTTTTATATAACTCTGCTATGGTGTGGGGAAAAACCATAACATCAATTTGATGTACAAAGAATATGGTTATATCCCAATATGGGCCTCCTTGACGTTCATTCAATTTGTTTAAACCACACTATCCATTGAGAGAAAAATATAATTCTTGACAAAGTTCGTGAATTTTGCTTTTAATGAGGGGTTTGGAAGTGAGATGGTGGAGGACCATAAGTGTCCATATAACAACAGCCAGCCAATAATATGTCACAGTACAGTGTCTTGCATGTTTCGATTGCCGACTTTTTTCTGTTTAGGGGTACTTATCATAATTAATGAAACGAATGCACGAATTGACTGAAAAATGATTTTCTCGAATCGCTTGCTATGCAGTGTGAAAAATGGATGATTCACCCTGGAAAAAATGTGCTTTTTTTCGAGAATAATGTGATGAAGAAATATTCTGCCAAAGGTTATTTAAGGGTGGAAACTCGATTTACCACAAGAAAAAAAACTCATAAACTAGATATACATAATATTTTTTTTTTTATTGGTGCCCCTTTTTACCCATTTAAAGCACGCCTCAGCGTGTTTAAATCGAACTTTAAAAAACGCGCGTTTTTTAAAGGTAACCATGACAACATCAACAAATCGAGAAACGTGAAGTCTAAATGACAAATTTTTTATTATTGATCTGACAGGAGTACCTTGTAATGTCAAATAAAATATTACTCACAATTCGTTCATTTATATGTGCTCCTCCATCATTTGATGAACTTTTCATATTCTTTTATATATATATATATCACTGGATTTTCGCGGTATTAATCGCGATTCTGCACTACATTAAAAAATCGATATTAGAATAATTCATTTTGAGCTCTGTGACAACAAATATTGATCTTTGGTAACAAATTGCAAATGAATGTTTTATCATTTCCATGACAACGAAAGGTATACTGATGTCACATCACGAATTCAACCTTCTTGCATTATTAGTTCTTATTTCTATTTTTTGTAGTAATATTACCAGTATATATGATTTCAAAGTGCACCAATTAAAAAAAATAACGTAAAGTATTCGTGGATAACTGGTCTTAAAAACACTTGCTCTATTTCGAGCACTCCGGCTGCGTCGAAAAATCGCGCGTGTTTTAAAGCCCTTTTTATCCACTTATACTTTAATATACTATATTGCATGAAATAAAATAAAATGTTACAAACAGTATTGTAGCGAGGCAACAGTAATAAATGATGAATTCCTCTAAGTACTTGGTACTTGTTGAGGATTTTTGAGTTTATAAAACAAACATATCAAAATGTTTACATTCATGATTACTTGGTCTTTCCTAACTAGTCTCATAAGTGATCCCTAGCAGTTATTCTAAAAGAATTGTATTCTTGATTATGAATAGACTGATTAGAAACACTTTGGAATTATTCATGAAACCATAAAATAGAAGGTATAGATATGTGAGATTAATACATAGTTAACAAGAAAATATCTGCCAACGGTGGTTACAATTTGAAACTCGTTTTTTTTTTAATTATTTGCCTAAAATACCTACCTAGTTCACGAAAAAATCATTTTGAAAAAGTACAAAATATACCTACTTATTTTTTCAGGGAATCGCTTATTTCCATTCTCAAATCAAAGTTATATATCAAATAATTACAATTTTAAATCGCCATTTAAAATTGCTTGTCTGTTCTTGACAACTTTGTAGAGGATTAGTCGAAATAGAATACCTAGATGAGGAAATCACAAATACTAATTTTAGTCAAAATAATATTTTAGTCATTTTTTTATTTCGTTGTAGATTTTTGTATGTTCTTGGATTATAGAACACGTTTCAATGAAATATCCGCTTGGAAAATACAAAATATGATTGAAAACTTATTTTGTAACCGAAAATTGTTTGTGGTTTAATCATATATGGCGTCTTTTTTATTTTCGAAAATATACCATTTCTCACATGAAATGGAGAGATTGATAGTCAAAGAAAATTCTTTAATTCCATATACCTATCTACCCATTCTTCATAAAAGCAGTTTTTCTAAAATTGATAGATCATATTTTTTTGAATTATTGAGTGATATAAATCTTTACACTTAGTAACGCTTTTTAGGCTTAATACCTAGGTACCTATATAGTTCCTATAAACTTGATAAAATTACCATATCATCATTGGAAGTACCTCTACTTATTTATTAAACCTTTTTCAATAACATTATTTGGTACAAGGATCATTTAAATTTAGGGCACATTTATTCAAAATGAAAATAATGATCCTTAAAACATTGACATTTTTTAAGGAATGTCTTTTTAACGGCTACTTAGGTACCTACCTACGTTTTGACGCCACCTAAGTTTTAACGGCCAATTACGTTTTTCCTATTCAAATAAAAAATCAGGTAGCTAGATGGATTTTGGAATATTCTCGATCTTCCTGGAGTTATTCCAATTGACGTACCTATATCGTCAAATGCGCCCCTCTCTTTCAATCGGGGAGCGGCTCAATTGCACTAAATCTTTCCTCGTCAGAATACAAGATCTCAAGTGTATGAAGATTTGTATCAACATCTGGCATGTTATAGAGTCGTAATGTTTCTGTTTACAAACGTCTTTTGAGGTCAATAAAATACTAGTGTGTTTTATGACTCATAAGACACTTGTGTCTTATAATAGTAGTTTATTTTATAAAACACGAAAGCGCAACTCCAGTGTTTTTCAATATGCTTGTAATACATGAAATGTAATTCAACATTTTTATCCACAGCTGTTATAAACACGAAGACTTTTCCTTAATTGATGTTTATGACAGTTGCTGAAAATTTATGAAATATGTTGTTCGAGGTTATGATCATTCAAACGGTTAAAATGATGTGAAATGAATTGGGTTATTTCTGAGCAATGCTTTGTATTCCTTCAATCGATTTTATAGTCCTTTGCTCTGGTGATTTCAGAGAAATATACGGAAGCGTTTGAAGTTAACGAAGCTTTCTCTCTATTTTTTCCTACTTCTATCCCGGAAATTCCGACTTGGATCTTGGAATTTTATTTTTCCGACTTCAAACTCGTTTTTTTCTCGACTTCACACTCAAATTTTAGACTCGGAATTTTATTTTTCCGACTTATATCTTGGAAATTTCGGCTGAGAACTCGGAAACTGCGCCTTTAAACATGCATTTAATTTTTCCGACTTCACACTCAAATTTTAGAACTCGGAATTTTATTTTTCCGACTTATATCTTTTTGGTAAATGCCCGTAAAAGAATTTTTTTTAGTTTCTTCGTGAGAGTGTTATAAACGAGATGAAAATATTTTTTATATTTGAGTTTTTTATGAGGCAATTTGAATTTTTCACTAATATTTTTTTACGAGGGGACTATGATATTGAAAAGTATCCTAATTTAATGCCTTCCCATCTACAGCACTTACTTTTTTTTCTAATGTATGAGCATGAACACATTTTAATTTTTTTAATAGAATTTCCATAGGCGTACCAAATTATTTGGTATAGGCGATTCACGAGACGTAGAGAACTTACACTCCTATAACTTTCCTAACACTACTATTTCTTTTTCCGCTACTGAATAGTACTTACCACTGGGCATTTTGGCAAGGTAACGAGTAAACTATTGCAAAGTTGAATAAATAACTGCACTACCTATTTATTAATTAAACAAACCTAACCCTTCAAACGCTGCATGCCAAGACACTGGTCGCAGTCGCAGTAGCACAGCAAATCGTGTCCACTCGTGTTTTCCCCCTCTCTACCTACCAAACGGTCGTTTCAATACTGGATGAGCTCTAAATAACATTTATGGCTTATTTAAGATAGTTGAGGTTATGCCCTTGTTTTGTTCTAATTCATAAGTGTGGATTCATGCAGCACAAAATAACAACTATCAAATAAGAAATAACATTTAGCAATATAAGTTGAACTCTTAGTTTTCAATGACTATGTTCATGCAGACAAATAACATTATCATTTAAGAAATAACGAGTAGAAGTTGGCCAACTTTTATCTTTTTACATTATTTGAACGAGATTTTCTTCTAGTAGGTACGCAGATGACCGCGGATTGGTCAAACCGATGATGAAAATAACCTCATTTTTTCTAATATTTGAGGTATATTGTTTATTGGACATTTTGAATTTTCACTTGTTTTTTATTATCGAGGGGATATGGAATTTCGGAAAAGTAGGTTTACCTAATTTAAATGCCTCGGATCTCCGTCTTGTGCGCAGACTTACTTTTTATTTCTTAATTGTTATTTTGAGTGCATGAATGCTACATTTTAATTCTTGTTAATTGATAATTGTTATTTCTTATTTGATAATTGTTATTTTGTGCTGCATGAATCCACACTAAATTTACTTTTACTGGCATTTTATTTTGTATTGAAGCATTCCAAGTACACGGATATGTTGTAATGGGGCAAGAACAAGTAGCAGAGGTAATCACAGCTGATTTACTCAACGTGATCTATAAAATAAATATGTTCATTATTTGTTTTCATGCTAGTATGTTTTCTCCTCTGATAATAATCAAATCAGCATCAAATTCCATTGTTTTGCAATGCATTTCTCCTTTTTAAATTATTTCAATGTCATTTTCCAGGAACTCGTTAATTCTAGAAAGTTTTAATACGTGTTTTGAAGTCATTCTAAGCTAGAATTCTGAAAATAAAACGAAATATTTGAGCGAAACATACAAAATAACAATCAAAACAAAACAATGGCATAACTTCAACTCTTTTAAATAAGCCATAGATATGTTATAATCCGTACCTCTCTACAAAATATGAAGGGAATTCCTAAATTTAACCTTACTTTAACAAAATATTGGTATATCCACCCTTATTTATGACACAATCATGAATAAACTGAAAAATATAAATTCTTTATGGGTATTTGTATGTAGTTATGGGAAGTGAATGTCATTATGACATATAGAAAAATGATGTATATTGAAGTGTGTCGTACATATTTCCTAATTACAAAGTATAGTCAACTTTTTTTTAGCAATAGGAATAAGAATAGCAATAATCGTAAGAATAATAATATACTGAAGCCATTTTATTCAACGAATTTAGATTTAGCAATAACTTTAAGAATGACAGGACAGACATGACACGTGACAGTTCGTTCAGTTCTATGTTCTAGTAAACATAAGTTATTTGAAATGTGTTTTGTCTATATTGCGATCATGGAGATGAACGAAAAGGAAAGCATCTACGGCATTGCAGGTATGTCTCAGAAGTTTAATTATGATTTAAAAATTGACATCCAACTATGGAAACATGTATTCGTATCTGTCAGTTGTCATAACATGCGCATTATAGACAATATTTGGTATAATCAAGGTCGCGTTCTTAAAGTTATCGTTATTGCTATAATTAAAATAGTTGACTAAATGAAATCATTTGATCCAACAGTTTCAATTCTTAACGTTATCGCTATTGCTATTTACTATTGTAAAAAAATATTGACTAAATCCACCTTAAATTCCTAAAAATACGTAACAGTATTTAACATGCATTTATATTTCAGATGGAAAGGTAGGTAAGCTCCTACCTTTGGTGACGTAATAGTTGGTACCTACGCGGATTTTTATCCGACTTGAAAATAGGAAATTCCTACGTTTAAACTCGAAAATTTGTTTTTCCGAATTAAAAGATGTAAATTTACAGTATTTTAACTCAATTTTTTTTTCAATTTCAAAGTTGGAAATTCCGACTTCTATCTCTAAAAATTTGATTTATCAAAATTCAGAAATTTTCTATTTTCAACAAAAAAGTTCAGACTTTCAACTGGGAATTTCCTAATCCACTTTTCTTATTTTCAACTAAAAACAAAATTTCAAGATAGTCGGAATTTTCGAGATAGTTGGAATTTTAGAGATAGTAGTTGAAAAAATAAGAAATAAACGTTCTGACGAGAAATAATTTTTGCATGTTGAAGATATTGAGAAATTGATAATAAATATTAGTGCTCAACCAGCCATAATATATTTCTTTTGATTGTATGACATATTTCAGTGCCCGTTTTGACTAATGGATCAGTAGCAACACTGTGAGAAAAAAAACTTACTGCAGATATATATAATTTGTTTACCCCAGATATCCTTAATTGTTCAGAAACATAAACATTTTTTTGTTTTTATTTGTAAAATTCAGGCAGACAGACTTCCAAATTGGGTAATAATATTCTTCCATGATTCCCACCATTTCACTAATGAATATCAGGTATCATAAGCTCATTACCTCGTGTCAATGAAACAATCAGAAATACCAGCTTATGCGAAGTCAAAATAATTCCATCTCAAATTATCAATGATTTTATGTTTAGGCGCTCCAACGCCCGATACAGTCTGCTGAGTCTGTGCAGTTGAGAAACGCCCACGTGAACTTTCGAGAAACATATGCTAGTCGCGTTCCTCGTGCATGAAAACCATTCGATCCTGTTCGAGAAAGCTTCGAGAATACTCGAGTCGGTATTGCCGTTCATATAAAAGCAGTTCGCACTGGCGGGACATCAGTGAATTCAAATCAAGCGACAGATAAACAAGTATATTAAAGCTGAACACGATCGTTTGTGTGATCAAAGCGAATTATTAAACCAGTATAGTACACAAGTTTGTCATCAGTACAAGTGATATTTATTCTTGGAAGCGAAAAAATGGTGAAATCTCCAGCAATTGGAATTGACTTGGGTACAACATATTCCTGTGTAGGAGTGTGGCAGCATGGAAAAGTGGAAATAATCGCCAACGACCAGGGCAACAGAACAACACCCAGCTATGTTGCCTTCACAGATACAGAGCGTCTTCTCGGGGACGCTGCCAAAAACCAGGTAGCGATGAACCCCAGTAACACCGTCTTCGATGCGAAACGATTGATAGGCCGAAAATTCGACGACCCAAAAATTCAACAGGACATCAAACACTGGCCATTCAAAGTCGCGAGTGACTGTGGAAAGCCGAAGATTCAAGTCGAATACAAAGGTGAGAGAAAAACTTTCGCCCCCGAAGAAATCAGTTCCATGGTGTTAACCAAAATGAAAGAAACTGCCGAGGCCTACTTGGGTTCTTCCATCAAGGATGCAGTAATCACAGTGCCAGCTTACTTCAATGATTCGCAGAGACAAGCCACTAAAGATGCAGGTGCTATTGCGGGTCTCAACGTTTTGAGAATTATAAACGAACCCACGGCAGCCGCTCTTGCATATGGCCTCGATAAGAACTTGAAAGGCGAAAAGAATGTACTCATCTTCGACTTGGGTGGCGGAACATTTGATGTTTCCATATTGACCATTGACGAAGGTTCACTATTCGAAGTGAGGGCCACAGCAGGTGATACGCATCTCGGTGGAGAGGACTTTGATAATCGCCTAGTCAATCATCTGGCCGAGGAATTCAAGAGGAAGTTCAGAAAAGATCTTCGAAGCAATCCAAGAGCCCTTCGTAGGTTGAGAACGGCAGCCGAAAGAGCTAAACGTACACTGTCTTCAAGTACAGAAGCGACAATTGAAATAGACGCTCTCTTTGAAGGGTTAGATTTCTACACTAAGATCAGTAGAGCCAGATTTGAGGAACTCTGTTCAGATTTGTTCAGAGGCACGTTGCAGCCTGTAGAGAAAGCCCTCAATGATGCCAAAATGGACAAGGGACAGATCCACGATGTTGTTCTTGTGGGAGGATCCACTCGTATACCAAAGATACAACAGCTTCTTCAGAACTACTTCAATGGGAAATCTTTGAATCTCTCCATCAACCCAGATGAAGCTGTTGCCTACGGAGCTGCAGTTCAAGCAGCAGTTCTTAATGGAGAAAGCGACTCAAAAATTCAGGACGTCTTGCTGGTAGATGTAACACCTCTGTCTCTGGGTATTGAAACTGCAGGTGGAGTCATGGCCAAGATTATTGAACGTAATGCTAGAATTCCATGTAAACAATCACAGACATTCACCACGTACGCAGACAACCAGCCTGCAGTTACCATCCAAGTTTTTGAAGGTGAAAGAGCTATGACAAAGGACAACAATCTTCTGGGAACCTTCGATTTAACTGGAATCCCCCCAGCTCTTCGTGGCGTTCCAAAAATTGAGGTTACTTTCGACATGGATGCCAATGGAATTTTGAATGTATCTGCCAAAGACACCAGTTCTGGTAACTCTCGCAACATTGTTATCAAGAATGATAAGGGACGCCTTTCCCAGAAGGATATCGATAGAATGTTGGCCGAGGCAGAAAAATATAAGGAGGAAGATGAACGCCAGCGTCAGAGGCTCGCAGCTAGAAATCAATTGGAAGGTTATGTATTCCAACTCAAACAAGCTGTCCAGGACTGTGGAGACAAGTTGTCCTCTGAAGACAAATCTACCATTGAAAGGGAATGTGAAAGCTGTCTGAAATGGATAGATGACAATTCACTAGCAGAAAAAGAAGAGTATGAAGACAAGCAGAAGCAAGTAACATCTGTTTGCAGTCCCATCATGGCCAAGCTTTATGGCGGAGGCTCACAAAACAGCCAATATGGAGGTGGTGCACCTGATGGAATGCCAGGAGGTTGTGGTAAACAAGCGGGTGGATTTGGAGGACGTAGTGGACCAACTATCGAGGAAGTTGATTGAAATAATCTCATCAAGTCGAAAATATTTCCATGTTTCATGATTCTCTTGCATTTGTAGACTGATTCATTATCTGTGATTTTATTAATAAATACATATTTTTGTTATTTTAAAGATGTTTTTTATTAGCAATCCTCCTTAATAGAAAAATAATAACTAATTGCAATGTAATCGTGAAGTTTGATAAAATCGATATTTTGTTGATGAAACATAATAGAAAAATAATAACCAATTGCAATGTAATCGTGAAGTTTGATAAAATCGAAATTTTATTGATGAAAAATAAGTTTTATGGGCATTACAAAATTTCTTACAAAGAAGACCCATCCATATTTATTTCAGGCACACACTTTTCTCAATAATGACTGTATTTCAAAAATGAATAATTTGTTTGGCCCTCTCAAAATGTATTTAGGTATTACTTGAGTTGGAAAAGATTTTTTTTCTAATTTTGACATTTAAAGTGACACTTTTCAATACTCGATGACGTTAACAAATGTTTTAATTTTCATTACCAGTTGCGAAAAGTAAAATTTTTCGCAACTGGTGATGAAATAGTATATTACATTACTAGTGCGGAAAGTGACATTTTTCACACGAGTGGGAAATATTGTGGCACGATGCGTAAGCGAAAGGCAATCACACGAAAGTGTGAAAATCACTCCAGTAATGTACTCTATTTTTCCTACGACCACCTATTTTATTAAACAATATGTAAATATTAGATCGTGTATATTGAGTTGCCTGACTAATCTTACGTTTTATATGTGACAGTCTATGTTTGAATATTGTTTCTATAAAAAGTGCACATGAATTTAGAATTACCTTTATAGTGAAATAAAGAAATAACGATAATTAACGTTCATTTGAAAAAATTACAATAAGTAAGTACTTATTAGAAACAACTGGGGAACAAATTGAATTATTTGGAACCATAAAAATTAAAAGTAAATTGATTATTGTTACAATTTGTAAATTGTAACGGTGTTTGCGAAAGATTCATTTCAATATTTTCTCAGATGTGGCTTGTGATTATTGTGCTCATCGAAGAAGTTGAGGGTTTTAAATTTATGTTTTCTAATATGGCTGATTGAGCATCAGTGTCTTCCGAAGTTCTATGCACAGCGCTGACAATTTTAGTGGCGGTGTCCATTGTTTCATTCTTACGAGATATACATATCTCTGATAACGTTAATTCAAATTTGAATTAGCTCAGATGGAAGAGTATACGGTAGATGACCGCAAGGTTGTGGGTTCGATTCTCGGCGTCAACATTTTTTTTTCTTGATTTTCTACAAATAATTAGTTTTTAGTCCAGTTTTTATGTAAATAATATCAATAAGGAAGAGCAATTAATAATTACATCTGTAAATCTTACGGAAAGTACTTTCCGCACACGTGAGAATAAAGGTAACTTTCCATGGGAGTAGAGAGTGCGATATGTGTTACTTTCCTATGCGGTCGTAGGAAAAGTAAATTTCACCACCAGTTGCAAAAAATACAGGAATAAAATTTGTTATAATTTTGAGGCTAAACCACTTGAAGTACTTATTCATTGTTATTATATTCTCTGTACATATTATGAAGATTACATTTTATTCGAATTCAATACATAATATGTATGGTAAAAACTAATTATAGATATTAATAACATAATTTGAACAATTGGTGATATTGATCCCAGCTGACAATGTAGTTTTCTATGTAGCATTAATTTCCGTTTTTTCCATGGAAGTCTCTCCAAGGATAAGAACACGCTTTTAACGCACTAAAAAGTAAAAAAGTACATAAAAAACTTTCTCACTTACGTTGAAGTATGGTAATGCTTTTGACAATTAATATCGTTCAGTTGGCCAAGCGGTCTAAGTCGCAAGATCTAAGCTCTGATATCAAGCTTGGCTAACTGGACGATATTAATTGCCAAACGCATTACAATACTTTAACGTAAGAAATAAAGTTTTTTATGTACTTTTGTACCGGATACCTATAAAAGGCCCCGCTTTCAACCTAGCAAGTACGCATACGTTCTCAACTACATATCACACTATTCATAATTAAAATTTCCGCTTTGCTAAAATGAGGTGGTTTGCCGGCTCTGGGATCTTACTCTAAAAGTATAATGTTTTTCAAAGATACGTAACCAAAAAGCACTCCATGCTTTTCGGCATAGTCGTTGAATATTAAAACTATTTTTTAATTTTTAGTGCGTTAAAAGCGTGTTCTTCAGTTTTTTTAAATATATATTTTTAATATTTTTTACTTGAATTAAAAAGGATCACTTCAAAATTAGAAAAAATATTGTGGGAAACCCTATTTTTAACCGACGAAACCAAAAAGGAGGAGGTTCTCTAGTCGACGCGTATATTTTTTTTTTATGTATGATCACGCATAAATTTTTACTGAGACGTTCGATTCTGATAATTCTTTTTTCAGTGGATGGGGTTTACTTCAAAGTTGGTCCCATTTGAATTTAGAAGATGAAATCCACCCCTAAGGGTAGCAACATGAAGGATATTGATAACTCACCCTCTGAATTCTGGCCCGTTAACCGATTTTATCAGGCATAACTTTGTACTGGGTTCTTCGATTTGGATGATTCTTTTTTTATTAGATAGGGTATACCTCATAGTTAATCATATTCGAATGGAATTATTTACCCTTATAAGTCGAAAAATAGGGAATAATTGATTTTTCACTTGTGAACATTGGCACACATATGTAGTTGACAATGACAGATCGCTAATGTCATTATTTTTGTTCTCCTACATCCGTCACAAATCATTATATTCTATGAGAGGATGGAATGATATACAAAGTAATGGAATAAACTAACCAGAACAACAAAAATAATGTATATTACAACAAATAGTAAAAGTAGATAATCACATTATTTAACTGGTAATAGTTGAAGTAAGGTGGGTAAGTAAGTATTTTGGAAGTATCAAAAAACAAGTAGGTAGTAATTAGTATTCCAGCCAAAAAAATTGAAAAATAAAAACTTAAAAAAAAAAAATAAACCGACGAAATACGAAACTGAAAAGTAAAATAAAATAAACCTTACTCTCAATAACTAAGCTCCTAAACTAATGTAAATAACTAATTTTGAGTCGGCGTCAAACAAACAATCAATGAAGATCATTAAAATACTTCAAAAAAATTATCAGAATGTCACTGCGCAACTCGATGCCATCATTTTACGCCTTATCTAATTCATTTGCTTGTTTGTTTGGCGCCGACTCAAAATTAGTTACTTACATTAGTTTAGGAGCTTAGTTATTGAGACTAAGGTTTATTTTATTTTTTACTTTTCAGTTCCGTATTTCGTCGGTTTAATTTTTTGTTAAAAAGTTTTTATTTGTAACTCGCTTCGGTCGTTCCGCAGAAATTCGCTCATCACGAAAAATAGGGCTTTTTCCAACTGGTTGCACAAATAACTATTCTGGACATTTACCATTCAATTTTCTCCCAATGACTATAGCCCAGACGAAATTTGGGCTCCGGAAATGTGAAGGTGTAGCAAGTCAGCTTGACCTCAGACGGTCATTACTAAGTTTGTGTGATGAAAAAGTTGTTTGGGAAATCTCATTAGCTTCAATTTTTTATTAAATACTCATTGTTTCTCGGCCCTCCTCCAAGAAGTGGTGCCCTTGGTGAAGAAATAATTAGGCAAATTTTTCCTAATTTTTTGTTTTTTAAATTTTGGTAACTGGTGGGAATATCCCATCCTGAAATTTGAAATGAAACGAGTAAATATATGAAGACCTTAGTTGTGAAAAAATAATATGTATAATATGATTAAGAAGGCCATTATAGCCCAAGTTTAAGAGATTCGTGTCATAATACTTTTTAATTTATTCTGGAAGTGAATTACTTATAGTAAATGATTTTTTACACACACTTTATTAGCTTCACCTGTATTGTATGTAACGGAATCTTTGAAATTAATTTTCACTCACTTCCAGTCGTTTAAATAATTTGAATTTTTGTACACTTATTGAGAACTGATGACATTACAATAGTTTCATGGCATTCTGACCAAGATAATCAGAAAAAAAATATTCTAATTTACATTTCAAAGGTTTGGTGAATTCACTAGTATGGTCTTAGTACTTTCATCAAAAGTTATGTACAAGAACCTTATAGGTTGATGTACGGAGAGGCTGAAGAGCCATATCGACCCACCTATAATCTAATTTCATGAAAAGTTAGTGAAAACTTCTCATGTTGATGAATCGATGAGTTTTCTCCCGTAGTTGGGAAGTTTAATACCATGCTTCCTAGTAATATGGACTAAAAGTTAAAAGTAAATGTTTACTTCAAAAACTAATAAAAACACGCTTTCGTAGCAATATGAACTAAAAAGTTAAAAATAATAAGAATCAAATCATTGGCCGAATAAAAACTTTTTAACCAATATTAAACCGACGAAAAACTAAACTGAACAGCAAAAAATTAAATAAACCTTAGTCTTGATAATAACTGAGCTCCTAACTAATTTTGAGTCGGCGCCAAACAAACTGGCAATTGAATTAGGTAAAGCGTAAAATGATGGCAGCGTTTTGATTATTTCTTCAAAGTAATACAATGATTTTTGTTGATTTTTTGTTTGGCCGAATCAAAATTAGTTACTTACATTAGTTAGGAGCTCAGTTATTATTAAGACTAAGGAGGTTTATTTTATTTTTGCTTTTCAGTTTAGTTTTTCGTCGGTTTAATTTTTTTTTAATTTTTTACTTTTTTGTGGCTGAAATCCACTAATAACTACCTACTCAATTGACTCCAGGTATCCATTATGTAGTAGTGTTATCAGAACTACATATATGTGTGCCAAGTTTCAACAGAATCGGTTCACAGATGAAACATTAATAATCCCCTATTTTTCTACCCTTAGGGGTAGATTATTTATTTCCAAATAAAAAAATATCAACTTTGAAGTATACCCTATCCAATAAAAAAAGAATCATCTAAATCGGATAACCCAGTACAAAGTTATGAATGGTAGAATGGGTTAACGGGTAAAAATTCAGTGGATGAACGATAAATATCCCCTATTTCTCTACCCTTAAGGGTGACATTTTTCTGTCAAATTCGAAGTATACCCTATCCAATGAAAACAGATTCATCGAAATCGAACTATTCTATGAAAAATATACGCGTTGACTAGAAAATCTCCTTTTTTTTCGTCAGTTTAAAAGTAATTTTAATTAAAAAAAGAAGCGTGGGGTGTTATCTACTTACTGTTCATAATGACTCTACCTTTATGAGTACCTAGCGATACAAAATTCAAGGCAACTGATATCAATAGTCAGGTCGCTTAGAAGTGCATTTTAAGATTACGTTACCTGGCGGATAAAAGCACCAAATTTGGTATGAAGGTACCTTAGGGTATACTTACTAATTTTAGCCTAGGAGCCCTCTGAAATTTCGAAAAAATTTAAAAAAATAATGTGTTTTTTGTTTTTTTTTTATATTTGCTGCATTTGCCAATTAACAAGCCTGGGCTACTGCAATGTGTTGACCAGCCGGACAATCAGAACCCCCTTCAACTTATGACTCCAAATTTCGAGACGGTTCAGTCATCGTCCATTGCCTGCCCACTACAAGTGTGGATACCTTTAATCAATATGCTGATAAGATATTTCTACCTTACCTTTATAAGCAGCTGGAAAATTCTCAAAGGTTAGATGTTGTTTGGGACACCTACATTCCAGACAGTTTAAAGGAGTCTAACCGGGAAAAAAGAGGTAAAGGGATTAGAAGGAAAGTGTCTGGCAACACCAAACTGCCACGAAATTGGATGGACTCAATGAACAAGTCGGAATTATTCAACTTTTTTATTTCAAGATTGTAGAGTTCAAATGGCCACCAGGCAAAGATATATATGTCACATCAGGGAAAGCAGTTGCACAAATTGGTTCAAACATACCAATGGAAAACTGCAATCATGAAGAGGCAGATACAAGGATTGTGGTTCATGTACTACATTCACTACAGCTAGGGGCGAAGAGTATTCTTGTGCGTACTGTAGACACATATGTGATTGTCATCCTTATTGGCACATTCTATAAACTAATAGTGACTCAACCTTTCACCGATATATCGGTGGCCTTTGGCATGGGCAAGCATTACAGGTTTTTCCACATCAACGCGATCTGTATTAGCCTGGGGGAGTCAAAATCACGAGCACTACCTGTGTTTCACTCATTCTCTGGTTGTGACACAACCTCCGCCTTCAAAGGTAAGAGTAAGAAGTCTATTTGGGAAGCATGGCAAGCATTTCAAGACGTCACTGATACATTTGTGTATTTAGCTACTCATCCATTCCAACTGCTAAAAGCTGACTCCGACACTTCAAGAAGCTGGAGCGACTGACTGCTGTTATGTATGATAAAACCACTCCTTTCAGCAGTATCGACCAGATAAGAAAGGAGCTCTCTGTCAGAAGAATCGAGCAATGGACAAACTTCCACCGACTGAGGATGCTCTTCTACAACATATCCGTAGGGCAGTTTATCAAGCCGGTATTTGGACGACTAACACACAAACACAGCAAGTGATTCCTTCACCGCACGATTTTGCTTGGAATAAGGTTTTAGAGTCATGGTACCAGTTTGGATGACAATTCCAGAGGTTTCCCAGTCATGCCGGGAATTGATTAAATGTTCCTGCAAAGGAGACTGCAGCAACAGCAAATGTGGGAAAGCCAATCTGGACTGCTCACCACTATGCAAGTGCAAGTTTAATTTACAATGACTGTTGCATACTAAATTTCATGGAATGAATAGCTATAACTTTTTTTTTGGAACTCTTATTAGCGTTACATTTATACTTATAAATGACTGTAATTAATGATAGGGATATATTTTATTGTATATTATTTAATATGTAGACTACCCTAAGTTGAGTTTGTACTATACTTAGCTGGCTTGACGCTGTTATTAAACATTTATATTAAAATAGCTTGTGTTAAACGTGATATTTTGACGTATTTATCGGCCATTTTGGATTTTAGAGCCGTACATAATTTTTTTTTGAAATTCCAGAGGGCTCCTAAGCTAACATTTATTAGTATACCCTAAGGTACCTTCATACCAAATTTAGTGCTTTTATCCGCCAGGTAACGGTATTTTCGTTAAGCCATCTCACTACAAGCACCCCAAGCTTTTTTTTACATTAAAGTTAATTTTTTGGTCAATGACTTTATTCTTATATTTTTAACTTTTTAGTTCATATTCCTACAAAACTGTGTTTTTTCAAACTATAATTTCCACATAGTTTTAAAACTGATTGATCTTTTTTATTTTGGCTTCATAACTATGTATGTATTCTATTTACTTCTGTGATATTTAATTTTGAGTTTTTGAAGCTGTATGATAACCAGCGGATAAATGAATACATTTTGAATTTATAAAGACGTCAAATCAACTGGTTATTCATGAAAAAAAAACAGTATCACTCTGCTAATATAAAGTTCCTGTGGTGTTCATGAAGCCATTTGTATCACTTCATATGATTTGCTTTGCATAATTGATAAAGTTTTTAGATGCAGCAGGACCTTCCTCCATATCTAACATGGCTGCAGGTAAAGATAAGGTACTGCCAAGTTTTTGGATCCCATCTATGACTCCGAGTGCAGAAAAATCTATACTGGAAAAACCTGTAAGTGCACTATATGTTACATACATTGCCATTCTTATGAACATTTTAATAGAAATATAGTAACCATTCAAGTACACTGGAGTTTCTTATTATATTAGGAGAGACCTTCAAATATTGGATTTGAAGTTGAAGTTAGGACTGTTTTTTGTCATTGATACAAAGAGAAATAGTATTTTATTTGAAAGCCTTTTTAAACAATAAAAAAAAACTTTTTGTATACCTAGATTGTTCCATTTGCAAAATATTTATACTTTTTCAGGACCCCATAATTTATTGCCCCATATCACAGAAGCCCCTCAAAGTAAAAGATTTGATTAATGTCAAATTTACTCCTGTAAATGATCCTGACGAGAAGAAATCAATTCATACGAGAGAAAACAGATACATGTGTGCGGTTACCCATGACATTTTGAGCAATTCTGTTCCTTGTGCAGTCTTGAGACCTACGTAAGTTAATTCACCTCTACCTATGCAGTAATATTTATCAAAACAAGTAGCTGAAATCAGGAAATAATCAGCCAGAAATGTCGTCACTTGAAGAGAGGCAAAGGTGTTACGTGCAAAAATTAAGATTTGGAGGTATTCAAAGAAACGTTTATAAAATGTAGTAGTATCTCAACCCTTTCACTGTGGGCTTTATTTGGATTCTACTTGCTGTCAGTATAGCTGCATTAAGTGCTCTCGGAAATATCATTTTCCTGGTATTACGTGTTCTCGATTATAATAATATATTTCAATATCGATAACACTCCATTAGACCCAATGTAAACATGGATTGTAAAAAACGCCAAACAATTTATTTATTTATTTCGGTTTGGGATACAAACAGGTTGGAACCCACTACAGCATCCACCAATACATGAAGTAACTCAGATTTACAACTAGTAGAGCTAATAAACTAAAGTAGTAATAAACTAAAAATACAAGTCCACAATGTTAGACAGAAAAATGTGTTTTGTAGTGGTTTTGAAAAGTTTGACGATATCCAGTCCATAATGTTAAACAGAAAACATTTGTCTGGTAGAAGTTTTGAAAAGTGAGGTGATAAACATGATAAGTCTATTTCGAACAATATTTGTTAAAGCTATCCGAGGAATGGGGGCGTTTTGACCCAAATTAGTATTTCTATGAGGTAAACTAAGAAAAGTTCTATTTCTGGTGTTTCTAGGAGGTACATGTATTGAAACTAAGTACAGGAGTTGAGTGGCATCTCAAGGCATTGTTGAGGATTTTGAACATAAACACTAAATCTGTAATAATCCTTTGTTTCTCTAACGAGAGAATGCCAAATGTTATTCTTGCTGAATTTATGTCAACAATATGATAATATACATATCAATATGCTGGAAGAACTTCTAAAAACACACACATTGGTGACAACTCCCAACTAGTTATATTTTTATCATAGTTCATTCAGCAAAGTTCCAAATCTGTGATGACGTCATACTACTTGTCATCACAAATCAACACTTTGGGTATAATTATCCCAAAACTTGGACAAACTAAACAATTCCTAAAAACAAGGGTATCACAACATAACGGGATTGTGATGATAAAAATATAAATAAAAACGAGAGAGCTGCCTTAGCAAGTCATCATTTCACAAAGTAACAAGACTTCAAATTTGAGGACATTAGAATTATTTTTTATGAACCCAACTACTACAAAAGTAACATTAGCATAATTATATTTATTAATAAGAATCAAGATCACATTAATTTTAGGACTGATGTATAAAAATTAGGACAATGTTATTACAAGATCATCAGGGTCTTGTAAAAATGTAAGATATCTTACTAGTAAAACAAACCACGTATGATTAGCTCAAAGCTAAAACTTTTTGAGAAGTAAACCAGTGTTATAAATAACAGGGCAGCACAAGTATGGCGGCCCGAAAATGTCGGCATTGCGCTGTGATATTTTTTGAATGTGTCAAAAAAAACTATGCCCTTGGGGAATGAGCTCAAAGCTAATTCTTGTTTTATATTATACATAATATAGCCAAAGTATGACGGAGTTGTATGCCATACCAATGCAGTTCTCAAACTATCTGCCATACTCAATTAAACGTGTCAATTTTTATGCTCTCAATACGAGCTCAAAGCAAATTTTGTCACCCAATGATAGAAAAAAATGTCTCATCACCGATTATGACCATGCCATACTGTTTCGGTGTCCTTCAGAACCTGTCATACTGTCAAAAATGTAAAATTTTCCACTAGTCCATGTATCATAGGCACAAGTATGGCGGTCCGTTTTTACGACCCCTGTGGTCCATTTTGATGAATGGAAGCAATGCCATACTGATAGGTCTTTAAATGGCCGCCAAACTGAAAACTTTTTTTTTTTCAAAATATTCATTATATCATTGGTAAGTTTTGGAAAATAATTCTCTACTCTTTACATTAATGAAGAAGTGACATGAAATTACATTGGCAAAGTTTTATGAAAAATTAGGAATATAATTTATTAAAAGAAATGAAATACAGTAAATTTAGGTCGAATACATGTATTATTCATCCTCATAAGATGTTTCATTTTTTAAAAAAAAAATTCGTCTTCCTTTCATTCTATTCAGTGTCCTCATCAGAGCTTTTGGTGATTTTGAATTATATAATTATAGAAGAACTGTTAAACAATCAGCTTTGTGTATTTGTTATCTTTTGAAACTGTAATTGACATTTGCAAGTATTTTTTCTGCATGATTGTAAAATGTAATTTTATATATTAACCTTCGTCTTCATTCGGTTGTTCATCGTGTGGTTCAGTTGTCGCTTCATCGTTTAGATTTTGTATAACTATCTCGTTGATTGTGGATGGCATTGCATCACCCTCGAACCAATGGAAAGTGTAAGCGCCTTCGAATAATTTCCAGCCATAACCATCAGCAGAATCATAAGATGATGGGTATTGTAAATGCGCATTGCACCAAATGTGCTGACGTGAAGAACCCTCATCAACTGTTGAAATAATTCGGCTCTACATGGTGGAATTAGAGAGGCATCGAAATTTTTAATGTCTTTATCAAATGCCTGATTGGTAGGTAATACATAATTCAATTATTCCTCACCTTAGAGGCATGATATCGGTTTGGCACATAATTATTCGTATTCCAGACATTAAA
This sequence comes from Gonioctena quinquepunctata, assembly GCA_018342105.1. Lineage (NCBI taxonomy): Eukaryota > Metazoa > Arthropoda > Insecta > Coleoptera > Chrysomelidae > Gonioctena > Gonioctena quinquepunctata. The sequence continues at coordinate 820,863 of JAFIRS010000232.1, read as the reverse complement.
TATGTCTCAAAAACATCACACTTGTGAAAAATTTACAACTCTAAAGGTTAACTTCTCACGTTCGAGACATCCAATCAGTATGGCACTTACACACTCGTCTTCTAGACATTAAAATCAATCGATACATGTTTTTTTCAGGTGTGTACCTATGATACATGGACTTAGGGACACAGAAACAGTATGGCATGGTCATAATCGGTGATAAGACATTTTTTTCTATCATTGGGTGAAAAAATTTGCTTTGAGCTCGTATTTCAAGAGAGAATAAAAAAATGACACGTTTAATTGAGTATGGCGGACAGTTTGAAACCCTGCATCGGTATGGCATACAACTCCTTCATACTTTGGCTATCTCATCTATAATATAAAACAAGAGTTAGCTCTGAGCTCATTTCCCAAGGGCATCGTTTTTTTTTATTTTCAGTTATACTATTTTGAAAAATGTATTCATTATTAATTTACAAGGCTTAGTAATAGGATTGGCACATAACACCTTTCTATGTACATATTCACAAATACACATTTTGTTATATTCCCCTTTTGTAATCTCCACACTTTGTCCTTTGTTGAAAAACTTTGGAAGTTGGAAAGTGTTTTAAAATCGTATTTCAACATGCATGTAAAAAGACACGTGTTTTATCAACTCTGAAGAAGTTCTAAAATATGACTTTTTTTTCAAATAATATATAGATTTTATGGAATTCTAATGAAATTCTATTTTAAAATGCTTTTTACTGTAAATATTTAGAATAAAAGCGAAAAATTGGTATAACCCTTTTTGAATACCTTGAAACTATTTATTTAAATAATAGTAACTTGTTATGTTATAATTTTTCACAAGAAAACATCTCATTTGCAGAGGAGATGTTGTAACCATGGAATGTGTTACAAAAATCGTTAAGAAGGATTACATCCATCCATTGACGAGTAAAAAAATATCCAAGAAAGACATTATAATAATGCAGAGGGTGAGTATAAATAAAATATTTGATATTGTTTGAAGCTTGTTTTTTGTGGAGAAATACTCTTTTTCTTGACACTTTTTTGGGATTATAACCTCCCACAATCTGAAAACAAAATTAAATAAGAAATTTTAATCTACATTCAAAATATTTTTTTGAAAACGGGAACGGATACAGATCCCGAAACGTCAAGAGTATATAGAGGAGTATCTTTAAATTCGATATTTTTTTGTGATAAGCTAAAACATAAGTTACTAATTGAATAATTTTCAATTCATGAAAAAGAATTTGGTGTATGCAGTAACTTATCGAGGAAAAGTAATTTCTTTGCCCTTCTAAAATTGTAAAGATTCCCTGATCCATTTAATTTTTTTTCAGATTGTGAAAGGTTATAATTCCAAAAAAGTGCCAAGAAAAATATTTGATGCTGGATATACAATATGAAATTTCACAATTTTGCCATCATCGTAGGAAAAGTTCTGGATCATTTTCAATAGTTGTCCCAATCACTGCAACTGCAATGTTTTTTTTTTAATGAAATTCTGTCCCTTTTTGCTGAAGTTGTCCTTTTTTAATTCCAATCGAGAAATTGGGAACATAGTGGAATAGTGTATCCCCAAAAGACCACAATTACAACATATTTAGCACTGCCACAGTGTTTGTTTATCCCATAAGTATGTGAAGGGATGTTGAGTTTCAATTTCTGTTCACTTTCAGTATCCAAATAAAATGGAACAAGATTCAACTGCAAAATTTGAAAAAAAGGAGATTCTTGAAAAGTTTCTATTAACCTTTGTAATCTGAGTTGCCTTACCAACCTTTGGAAAATGTCCAGTAAATTTATATGAGTTTAGATAACGGGTACCTTATTTATTATACTGGAGCCTCAAAAAAATTGCCAAAGTAGTGCTTAAACTCGTGTTGACTAAGACGGACATTTCTGAGCCAATAACTTTCTACAATGTATCATTAAATTTTATCAACTTCGTTGCAGTTTATGGGAAATACTTCATAATTTTAATAATAATGTACCAAAGACAAATGAACAAATATGTCTACCAAATTCTATTCCGCCTTACTTTCCCATGATGGTCAAACTTTGATTGACTCATATAGTCTAAAATGGATGTATCTCACACTTGGAAGATTTTCAGCTAATTTTATTTTTCTCTCTTGATGATAAAGCATTATATTTGATATGATTGATGAAGATAATTATATCAAGCACCAACTTCTGAAATTTTCTCAGAAATCAATGATGACGAAGTATTCCATATCTTGAACTTTTTGGAACACAATCTCAATCCGAAGAACTCACAAAAGATTTATCTCAACTTACTCCATTACTGGTTGTTAGTTGAACCAGAGCAAGAAATTTTACCAGAGCAAGAAATTTACTGCAGTTTATTTTTCTGATATTACAACTTACTATCATTTGCTGAGGTACTTCCATTTCTGAATTAATAACAAATAAATATGTGGGTAGTATTTGCTGACTAGTTAAGTACAAAACTAGGGATTTTGGGCTAAGCAGCAATGAAAAAGTTAACTCTTTAAGGTTTATCCAAGCTTTCGGAAATGTTTATTTCCATCATCAGGGAAACTACAATACATGAAAAAACCAATAGTGATACATATTCAAGTGCGAAACATTATGCTACTTACAACTTTGTTGAGGTTAGTTTCAATGATGTTAAACATATTCATCTAACATAGTGATACAAAAGAAACAAACGTAGATCGAGGAATAAAACGAAGTTCAAAGTTAATACAAACACATGAACATTGTTTAAAATTATATAAATATAATTGTGTACTCTATGTGGTGTGACAAGTGAAACTGACAGGTTAGGAATAATTCCCGCAATTATATTTAAGCCAACGACACCTGACGGGTGTCACTTGGAAATTATTACAGTGGTGCCAACTGTTAGATTAGTACCAACCGATGTTACCAGTTGGCAAAAGTGTTGAAAAGAACTATTATTTGATATTGCATTGTGGTCAATTTTAATTGATATTTAAGGACTCAAATGGTTGATATCTGTTTTTTTACTAATGCACTTGCAATGAAAGCCATTTCTAAGAATATTCTCTTTGATGTATTTGACTCTGTCGCTAGCACTTTCACTGAATCGTAGTTCATCTGGTGGTCAAATTTATTCACATCTTTCAGGATGCAATCTGCAGTCACTTTCATGAGAAATTATTCTGTTCGATAATGATCTTTGCGTTTGACCAATATATTATTTATTACAACTATGACAACGAATACTATAAATTACATTTGACATTGAAAGTAAAAAGTTTTCTTCTTTCTTTACTTTAGAATAAATTGATTATTGTTAGAACGGTTTTATTTGATATTTTAAAATTTTCAGGGTTGTGAAATAATCTCTCTTATATATGGCAATGAAGTGAAAAAAGGTTGAGTATGGGTAGTGTTAGTTTCATTGTTGTTTGAGACAATGTTCGCGTTATTACTGTTTGAGGCTGGTACTTCTAAGTGAGATATAGAAAGTTATCAAGTAACGTTTTTGGATATTAATTTTCTGAGAAAAGGTTAAAGAGAATATTTAAATTATGTTTATGGAATTTAGGATCTGAGATTTTCAGTAACATAATAAATGAAATTAAGAGTACTGAAATTCCATAAACAGAATTTAAACATTGTCTTCAACCTTTTCCTAGAAAATTTATATTGAAATATGTTACTTAATAACATTCTATATAATACTTTATCTCACTCAGAAATACTAGCCTCAAACAGTAATAACTCGAACATTGTCGCAAACAATAATGAAACTAACACTACCCCTACTCAACCTTTTTTCACTTCATTATCATATATACGAGATCACTCCTGAACTCTCTCCATATTATTTCACAACCCTGAAAACTTTAAAATATCATATAAAACAGTTCTAACAATCAGATCAATTTATTCTAAAGTTAAATATAAAACTCCTTTACTTTCAATGTCAAATGTAATTTATAGTATTCCTTGTCATGGTTGTAATAAACAAATATATTGGTCAAATGCAAAGATCATTATCGAACAGAATAATTTCTCATAAAAGTGACTGCAGATTGCATCGAAAGATGTGCTCTGGCAGAACATGTGAATAAATTTGATCACCAGATCAATTACGATTCAGTGAAAGTTCTTAGAAATGACTTTCATTTCCCAAGAAAACAATTGCACCAATAACAAACAGATATTAATCATTTAAGTGAGATCTACTTTTATTTTTTGTCTTTAGATATCAATCAGAATTGACAACAATGCAATATCAAATAATAATTCTTCTTAGCATTACCGCCACCTGGTAACATGAGTTGGTACTAATCTAACAGTTGGCACCACTGTAATAATTTACAAGTGACACCTGTCAGGTTCATTGGCTTAAATATAATATAATTTGAATTATTCCTAACCCTTCAGTTTCACTTGTCACACCATATAGAGTACACATTTATATTTATATAATTTTAAATAAAGTTAATGTGTTTATATTAACTTTGAACTTCGTTTTATTCCTTGATCTACGTTTTTTCTTTTGTATCACAATGTTAGATGAATATGTTTAACATCACTGAAACCAACCTCAACAAAGTTGTAAGTAGCATAATGTTTCACACTTGAATATGTTTTACTATTGGTTTTTTCATCTATTGTAGTTATCTTCATGATGGAAATAAATATTTCCGAAAGCTTTAAAGAGTTTACTTTTTCATTGCTGCTTACCCCAATATATCAAAGTCCACCACCAGTAGACTGTCAAAAGGGACAGGGGTGATGGAAGTTTATTTTGGAGTTGTGTAGTTTGGGGATTTTGTTGTTTTTTTTTTGTTATGACAGTTTTGAGTAATCATAAGAGGGTATAATAGATTTGATTTCAATTGCTGTCAGATCTCTAAGGCATTTGGATTTTTTTTATATGTATCATTTCTTTATGCTTCGTTTTTCTTTATTCTTCTCGAATGCTATAATTTTTCTGTCTTCGTACTTTGGGTTGTGATCATCTTGAAGTGTTTATTAAGGGCTGTATTTGATGTTTTCATGAATTTCATCAAATACAGCCTTAAATACATGATTCAACAACAACTCAATCCTGTCAGGACAACAAATACTTAGGGATCACATTCAATAATAAACTCACCTTCAATACACACCCCCAGGAAAAAAAAAGATATCTAGTTGCTTCACTATGACAACAGCAAGCAGAATATACAAGCTCATTTGCCGACTTATTATTGGGTATGATCACACTATTTTTCTCAACTGCAAAGCCAATTCCAGAAAGAAAAGGCAAGTTGCCGAAACATCTGCATTGAGGTCTATCACAAAAATTCTCCATCCAAATAACCCACAACCCACCAAATAATCTTTCACATGAGCTCTCCAATATAATGCCCATCAAAAATCGCAGAACCATCTTTTTCAACGATTCTATCAGAAAGCTTAAAATATGGAACTTCTGCAAAAACTTACCCTAATAAATAGAAAATAAATTTGAATAAATTTGAATTAAGAATAGTGTACAATTTTTTAATAAATATAAATTAATAATAATGCAAATAAGAAAAATAAATATTTTATTTAAAAAAAAGCGTGCTTAATTCTGGGTTCTATTCCTGCTACTCAACGTTTGGATGATATATTTATTCGTCCACAAAGAATAAATATGTCAAGTAGTATCCATAAGTATATTATTCGGAGCCAAATACCTGGAAAGTATAATTTGGATTCAACCACTTCCAAAAAAATAACGCGATCTACCATATCTTTATCCAACTCGATTTCAACCATAAGTATATTATTCGGAGCCAAATACCTGGAAAGTATAATTTGGATTCAACCACTTCCAAAAAATTCCTCATTCTGCGCTCTAATGATAGAGAAAATCATTGCATAAGAGACTGTCCCTTTGAAGATAGCAATAGCGGTGAGCGCATCTCCCTCAGTTATGATTTCATCAAACCACTTGTGTTTGGAAGCTCCAAAACTCTTGGTCTTAATGGTTTGAAAAACATTGGCAATACCTGCTTTATGAATAGCGCAATACAATGTTTATCGAATACCAGATGGTTGCTCGAGTATCTGAGAAAAGACGAACATTTGAAGGATATCAACACAAGCATATCAAGTATGAAGGGTGCTTTGATAAAAGCATTCGAAGAAGTGGTAAAAGAACTTTGGTCAGAAGATTCGTCTGATGTGGTGGTTAACACTGTTTCTTTGAAAAGCCTGATACAAAGATTTGCACCTCGTTTTATGGGTAACGCTCAACAGGATGCAAAGGAATCTTTCAGATATTTATTGGAAGGTCTTCATGAAGATGTAAACAGAGTAAGAGAAAGGCCTAAACCTATGTTCATAGAAATAGATGAAAATTTGAGCGATAATGAAAAGGCAAAAGAGTCTTGGTCAAGATATCTTCGAATGGACAACTCGAAAATTGTCGATAACTTTGTTGGTCAACTGAAATCATCGTTGAAATGTACTTTCTGTGGCCATTGTTCTGTCACTTTTGACCCATTCTGGGACCTTTCACTCCCCATTCCAGAGAGTACTGGCAAACTCAGACTGTCGCAATGTTTAGACTTGTTTACTAGGGAAGAAATTTTGGATGATGACGAAAAACCCACTTGTTCTAAATGCAAGGAAAGGAGAAAATGCACGAAGTCATTATCTATACTTAAATTCCCTAAAATTTTAGTAATTCACTTGAAAAGATTTTCGCAGATGGAGAGATTCAGAGAAAAACTAAATGTTTTCATTGACTTTCCTCTCGATGGATTAGATATGAATATTTATGCAGTAGATAACGCAGCTCCGTGTCGCTACAACTTGTATGCTGTATCCAACCATATTGGAACAACTTTCAACGGACACTACACGGCTTACTGTAGGCACCCTTATGCAGGCACTTGGCACGAGTACAATGACTCGAGAGTATCACCGCTATCACCAAAATATATCGTGAGTGGAGAAGCATACGTCCTCTTCTATGATCAAGAGGACACCAAATCACAGTTTTAAATAGAACATTTTACTTATTTACATTATTTATTTTATATTCATCTTTACCTTAATAAAAAACATATAAACGAAAAAAAAAAAAAAACTATTATTTATTAATTTTTTAGTTCGGTTTTTTATAAAAAGCGTTTTTTTTAGTTTTTTTAAACTATTATTTATTTTCTACTCTTTAGTTTGGTTTATTTATAAAAGCGTGTTTTTTTAATTTTTTTAAACTATTATTTGTTCTAATCTACTATTAATTCCGTGATTACTATTAGTAACTGTAATTATTTTCCAAATCATTAATGTGTACAGCTGTATTAATAGTCAAATCTCGATTTTAAAGTCATTCATAGATTTTAACGTCAATATATACAGTGAGCCGCAAAAACCCCTTTTCATCTTGAATTTTTCAATTTTTACGATAGAATCATAATATTCGACTCCTAAAACCCCTACATACCAATTTTGAAGCGAATCGGACCATAATCACAAAACTCGTCCACCATTTTGGAGCCGCCATCTCGAATTTTTCAATTTTGACAAAAGAATCATAATCTCCGACCACGAAAACCCTCAGATACCAATTTTGAAGCGAATCGGACCATAATCACAAAACTCGTCCGCCATATTGGAGCCGCTATTTTGTTTTTTTTTCACACAAAAATTTCTTAACGCATTGTCACCGGAATTATGTACACCTGCCAAATTTCAAATCATTCGGAAGTCTGGAAGTGGGTAAAAATCAAGTCCAAAGGAGTCGGTTACAAACAAACATACAAGTGAAGCTAATATAAAGCGTGTAAAAAGAGACACGAAAATACAACCCGTTCACTGACATCCTCAGTGACTACTTGAGAGAGAATCCAACAGCAAATAAGTTGAATATAACGGGTCCTCTATACCATCAGCCATGATGGGCGATCACGAACGTGTGTAGGGCATTATTGCCTGTAATTGCCCATGATGGGTTATGATCGAGTGTAATCGCCTTTGGTTTTTAAACATCAAAGGAAGTTCGGGGCCTTGGTCGTGTGCGTGCTCACACGATCGGCGATCACTCGGTTCATATTTGTTTATGGAACGGTGAGGATGCGTGCTATTTGTCGCAAATGAGTATACCTACCTACGTATGATTTGCATAGACAATTTTAAGTGCCTAACTACAATGTCGGACCTGAAATTGTCTAATAACGAAACATTCATATGATAGACAAAAGACAGATGACAATTAACAAATGTAGGATGCACGATCATGTGGACTGCTGCGCCATGATCGTGGCAATCATGGCCCATTCTGTGATCGTCCATCATGGGCGATGGTGTAGAGGTGCCTTAATATTTTTATCTCTTTTTTTTACATACAATTTATGTATTTATTGTAATTGTAATAATAGGCGGAAAGACCTCGGTCAATAGCCTGTTGAATTGAATTTTCAGTTCAATAAAGTTCCTTTATTATTATTACTTCTTTTGGTTTTATCTGAACACCATGTACAAATGAAATGCTCTTTTCAGGGTGGAACCGGGTATGCATTTACAAACGAAAAACTTAGTGGAAAGCAGCAGCGACCCGCCCTCCAAGCATAAATAAAAGAAACGAATCAAACTTTCGAGTGATATCTAGTTTATTTTGTAATCAATATATATTATAAATAAAATGGTGTTGCAAATATTCAATAAAAACTGTTCTCTCATCTCCAGTGAATAGGTATTCTAGCTCCGCTTCTTTATACACCTTATTGAAAAATAACAAAATTACAAAATATCAACCCTCCAAAGAAGACACAGTTTTTATTCAATATAACATAAAATAGTACAGTCCATTATTTGGGTACATATTTTGCTGGTCTAACAGACAGATACATTAACATAAATTTATCAAAACATTCATAGGTACAATGCACAAAGGTAAGATTTTGTAGTGTTCACAATATTTTCGATTTTCACATATGTTCACAAAACCACAGGTATATTTATGTACTTACTACTGATGTAGAAAATTCAACAAGTATCCAGTTATGAAATGAAATGCATAAAGCACACAAAGTCGTCTTCACAAAAGGTTCAATATAAATTGAAACACAATTGGTAGACCGACAGGCGAAAAACAACTACTTTACTAGCAAATACCACACAGAACGTTGGATGATATTCACCTGACAATCCATGCAAACTTCCATATAAATGGATATTGTTCGCAAATGTTTCTTTCTCCTAGGCTCGAACATGTTTAAATTCATGTCGTGTCCGCCTAACAATCCGCATACCGGTTTCAGGCTTTTTGGCCCTTATCAGTACGGCGTAGTCACTAGCCAGAGATCTGGAAAGCTCTGGCCGAAGCGAGACACAAAATAAATAATTTATCATCATCGAGCTTAAAACATCTTTAGGTGCTTCGGAAAAGATAACTTTTAACCGGCGACACCTAGTGACAGAAAGAAACACTCCATACATATCCATTTATATGGAAGTTTGCATGGATTGTCAGGTGAATATCATTCAACGTTCTGCGTGGTATTTGCTAGGAAAGTAGTTGTTTTTCGCCTGTCGGTCTACCAATTGTGTTTCAATTTATATTGAACCTTTTGTGAAGACGACTTTGTGTGCTTCATGCATTTCATATCTTATCCCCCTTCATATGGCTTTTTCTTTCATTAAGTATCCAGTTGTTACAGAGAAGAGGAAATTGACGGAAAGTATAGAATGATCCAAAATATAGTCTTGAAAATAAGGTGGTAAGTTTGGAATGTTACGGTAGGTCGACAAAAAAAATTTATACTCATTTTCAATGGGATGGATTCAAAAAGAAATCATAACTGAAAACGTTGTCGAATTTTCCTGTGTGCATCTGTTATTATATTTGAAATGAGAAAATATTTGATAAAAAAGTACATGTGTACGGGGTGATTTACATCAACATGCGGAAAATAAGATGGAGTACTGGGAAAGCCTCTGCAAAATTAAAGAGCAATTTTACAGTAATTTATCATAGTTTTTACAACAAAACCTCTGATAACGCTACTGAGTCAGCGTTCTCAATGCAGCATATGTTTTGTATGTTAATAGATGAATAGGTTAGTGTGCTTCGCGAATTTCATTGGTAGACTCTAGCAATACAACTTTGATACACCTTATCGGATTCTCCTCCTAGGAACAGATGAATGGGAGACGAAAGAACGAGAACTCACAAGGGCCAATTTACGATAGCACACAGACGGCTCCAGAACAAAAGACAGAGTTGGAGCCGGAGTGCATGGAGTACAGCCAGAATTTTAACCTTAGTGCAAACCTGGGGCAGTACGCCACAATATTGCAGGCAGAAGTCCATGCAATCAAACTCTGCCTGCAAGAAATACTGAACAGAAACAGTAAAAATCAATCGTTCATAATCATGTGGGCAGGGACAACAGAATAACTTTGCTATGGGTCCCTGGACATAAATAAAGGCTTTGAAGGAAATGAGAAAGCCGACCTTCTGGCCAAAGAAGGCACTATGAAGGAGTTCTTCGGACTATCAAAGAGCACAACCAAAGAAGTGTTGTTTTTAGACCGAGCGAAAAAAACGCGAGTATGAAACAGTGAGACAAGTCCACTCGAAGGCATTTTCACCAATCCCTTCGAAAAGAAGAACAGCAGCCCTGTTAGAACTGAATAGGAAAAACCTGAGGATTATAACAGAACTACTGACAGGTCACTGTAGGTTGCAGGCATCTTAAAAAAATCGGACTTGTGGAGAGCGCAGAGTGTTGCTTTTGCCAAGACGAGGGAGAAACAGCAGAGCACATGTTGTGCAGATGCAAGGGTCTGGAATGAACAAGATTCTATCATATAGATTACGGGCAGCTAGCGCCCAAAGACCTGGAAAAGGTATTGCCGAACGGCAGAAGCGAAGGTGAACTTTAATTTACTTAGAATCGAGCCACAATAGATCTGAGTTCTCAGTGGAAGCGGCGGTTATCGCTCTACTCAAAAAGAACCTAACCTGTATTCGTCTTTGAATTAATTTCGTGAATTGATGCCATTCAATAGTCACTGTTTATCTCGAAGGAATACTGTGGTATGATTATCTCATGAAGTGAAAGTCTTGCAGTATGTTTTTTTTGTTATGTTGTAGAGTGAGTAAAACCAAAAAGTCATTTTAAGCCCACAAGCTTTGCTACCAGTCCACATTCTGATAAAAGGAAAGCAACTTGGGGAAGTCTTTCCAGTTATATTGGAGCCATAGGCGCTGTATTTCTACGAAAAAATCGGGTGATTTTTTTAACCATATCTCTTTGATTTTTCATTCTGATGGGAATGACACCACATGCTGGCTAATTTTCCGCATGTTGGTGTAAAACATTCTGCATATGGAAATAACAAACAACATGGAAATTTCTGCAAAATATAAACTTCTGGGATTCATTGCTTGCAAAAATAATTTAAGATTTTCAATCAACACGTCCTCTGCACATGGTAGGGATATTCCCTTTAACAGTATGAAATAAACATTGACAGAGGGATTACGTAGGTAGATGTAGCTTAGACAACCAGGCATCTAAAAACGTTGTTCGCTTTGAACTCTTCCTCAACTTAAGTGTGTTAACATGAACACCCAAAAATGGTTTAACACGTTGAGCGCCACGTGCCCACTGGTGGACATTTTGATTCTTAATCAGGAGACAAAGTGACCACCGGTGGGCACTACTCAGTTTAGTTGATTGGACCACGTGTTCACCCGTGGTCACACTGACAAATACATTTCAAGACCGTGTGCTCACCGGTGGATACGAAACAAAAAATGTCCACCAATGGGCATGTGACGCTCAACGTGTTAAAGACAATGAATTATTAGCAGTGTAGTAATGACAAAATATATGGTGATGATATAATTTTATGTCAGATGATGAATTTTATACTGAATTCTGTGCCCGAAATAACAAACATCTTCCCTTCACATACCGCGGCAGTGAGCACTGTACAATGAATAAAATAATGAATTTGCATTACAAAAGACAAATAATGTATTTTCTGTAAAAAAAGGTTTTCCTTAAAAAAGACTCTGCTTCTGGGTGAACTTGTTGACGTATATAAGGGATCTCTTAAAAATAGTACATAATGCGTATGCAACAAATAAAAAACCTTTTCATAATCAATAGGATAACAGAAAATTGAATTCGTCAAAAGTTGGTGGTTAACTCAAAATGAAAACCTACTAGAGACTCGAATCTAACTTGACGAAGGTGAATATTGCTGGATGGAGAATCATTTGCACATAACTGAATAAGGGCATATAATAAACAGACAGTATTTCGATTCAATAATAAGATTCAAGAAATTAATTTAGAAAAAATCAAAAGGTATCTTCGAAATTGAACATTAACGATAAATTCGTTGAATTACAGATAGACTAGTCTAGAAATGAGTTTCCTGCGAAAAATAGTTCCAAGTCTCCAAAAAATATGAGCAATAGCCATTCGATTCGGGATGCAATTCTGAGAAAATCGATTTTTTTTGCCGACGAATATTGCAGTTGTTTTTTTTTCCTGCTTTATTGAAAGTTGGCCTATTTCTGCTACCAAGGCTAAACACTGACGCCGGTGGGCACACTCCTCCCAACCGGAAATTTTGCCGAATCCTCTGTTGTTTCAGAGGTAGGGTTCTTTAACGAGCTCAACATCTATGAACTCGGGACCGCCATCTTAACGTCCCCTCCGAAGGCATATCTATCGTCTTATCTCGTGTTCATTGATGAGACGCCTGCAGCTGCGAATATGCTACTACGCTACAGTTGTTAGGGCATTTAACGCGGAGCTTCCTTGTCCAGTGGTCACCCATTCAAGTACTAACCACGCCCGACGATGCTTGGCTTCAGATATCGATAAGACTCTAGTCAACCTGACCAGCCATCGGTGCCCATCATTGCAGTTGTTATTAAGAAAAACAAAAAAGGGTGTTCAGTTTTTTATAATAACTCAAAAACATTAAGCAATATAGAAAATCAGAAAGGAGGAAATTTCCAATAAAAAAGTTCTGACTCCCCGAACTCTATCTCCATTATTTATAATTTTAATTTAATGCTAAAAATGGGGCTATTGCTACGGCATGCGTGTGCCGTCTCTAAAGAGAGTACACCACATAAAATATTTTTTTTATAGTATTAAATATCAATTTACAAATTTGAACAAATGGTGTGTTTTTAACCATTGAATCAAACTGTTTCATTTAATATTTAAAAAAAATGTTTTACCATTTTGATGTCTAGAGAACAATGATTGAAAAAAAAAACTTATTGTTTATAATAGTTTTTTTATATTTCCATTATTTCAATAATTAGTTTTTTTTAATCATAATTGGCATTTCTCAATAAAATAACAATATTTTTTTTATTAAATTTTTTATTGTTTATTAAGTTAACAATTTGTTTTATAATCAAATTATTTATTTTAATCAATAAATTTATAAAAAAATTTTTAGACACTTTGTTGCATATGGTTGTTTTTAAATTTTTAGTTGTTTTGGAAAAAAATATAATGAGATTTCGAATTTGTTTAAAACAAATTGCAATAAACAATTACATTTTTAATAATAAAAAATATATTTTCTGTTATTTTATTGAGAAATGCCAATTATGATTTTTAAAAGAAAAACAATTTTTAAGTAATTATTTAAAGAATGGAAATATAAAAAAACGATTATAAACAATAAGTTTTTTTTTAATCATGTTCTCTAGACAATAAAATTGTGTTTTTTTATATTAACCTAATCAATTTCTTCATGAACAATTTATGAAGAAATGGCCTAAAAAAATGTTTTTCGAATGTTATTAAATGCCTTTGTTTGATGCAAAAACAGCAATAGTAAAACATATGCCCAAACAAAATTTTTTAACATTTTTTTTAATTTTTTTTAACTTTAAAAAATTATAATAAACAAACTAAATAACTTTTAAAAACGTTTATAACCTGATCTTGTTAAGTATATATATATATATATATATTAAAAAGCATAAATTATAGATAGTGACACCTATAATCTGTGTGTTGAAGCTTAGACCTGTTATCGTGGAATTTTAATGACACGAAATTTCGTGCACATTAATAGGTCACCAAAATGTCAGATATATATATATATATATATATATATATATATATATATATATATATATATATATAAGGGCTTCAAGAAGCGAAAAATTTATAGAGCTATTATTTAAACTTTTTATAGAAACCAAGGTCCGAAAAATAATGACTAATTAACAAATGCCTTCCTTGTTGAAAAATAAACTTAATTTTATTTTCAACGGTACCTTGTTCTTTCAAGTGTTAAAAACACACCATAATTTCTTCAAATTTTTAAATTGATATTTTAATATATTTTAATACTACAAAAAAATCATTTTATGTAGAGTATTCTCTCTCTAGATGTAGCGGTCGCGTGGAGCCCTATGTTCAGCGTTAATTTAAAATTATAAATAATGGAGATAGAGTTCCGGGAGTTGGGACTTTTTTTTTTCCTCTTTGAGAATCTTTTTTTCGATTTTTGCTATCGCTTATAGTTTTTGAGTTATTCCAAAAAAACTGAACCCCCTTTAATAACAATTGCAATGTTTGTCAACAAAAAAAAAAAAAACTTTTTTAAAATTGCATCCCGAATCGAATGACAATTTTTTGTATAACTAAAAGTAAGAGTACTTTGATACCATTTAGAGTTTTCACCAAAATACATGATTCTGAAGGGTTACACCTATCGACTTAATAAAATTTTCTAAGAAATCAGAAATGAAAAAGTTTTCCGTTTCCACAATTTTTGGGAACTAGAATATTTAAAAGAACATATATTTTTCTGAATTGTGAATTATCACAATAACAGCACCATTTTTTTAAAATTCAAGTCCAATAGACATACGCTATGTAAAGTGTTGACATTCTATAAGAATTCTGACACTGTACATTACGAGCGATGTTTGGCATGTTCATATGGAATGAGAAATTACAGAAATTTTATTTTGGTTCATTTTTTTGAATGCTACTGTCAATATAAGAATGTTGCTATCAAAACCCATGATACCTGAGGATAATTGCACTTTCCAATAAGATTTGGTATTCCAACATCAAAGTCAGAATTCCGATATCCAGGTCAGAATTCAGACATCTAACTTGGAATTCCGAGATATAAGTCGGAATCTGCTTCAAAATAAAAATTAAAATTGCGTAGAAGTTCCACTCCATTTATTGATTTTTTTCGCATATTTTGTGGGGTTCTCAAGAAACCTAGGCCTGTCAAAGCAATGAACTGTCGCATCAGAAGAATATATGTTCAATATATTATGTATAGACTGGGGTATTACAAGGAAAAGAACGATCAAATTCAACATATAATAATGTTCGAGTCTTGCACAGTGCTCAGTCCTGTCTATTGTGAGAAACAAAAATATTGCATTTTTCCCCAGATATTATACCGTATCTCCTACAAAAACAGACATTACTCTTAAAATTAAAATTAACATAAAACAACTTTCATCACAGATTCACTATAATTAATTACTAGAATGTATTAAATGTTACGAGAATATTAAAAAATCTGTACAAGTTTTTATTCTAATGCAATCATAAAATAACACAATCTTTACCTTAACATTAATCAGGTTTTCTTTGTATTGTATACACAGTGTTCTCTGAGAACGTATAAAACCCTTATTACACTATGCCTTTTTCGTGCCTATTTGTCTGCCTGACTGCCAGTGGCAAAAATTTTAAACAAATACGCATGCGCGCGAGACTATTTTGTTGATTGTTTCAGGCATGAAAATAAATAGGACTGGTTCTATTTTTTCCGCCTGAATCGAGGACGTTTGTGGAAAAGTCAGGTTTGCCAAAACAGTAATTATCTATTGGACTTGACATAACCAACAAACAAATGATATTAATCACATAGTTTTCGTTTTGTTCAGTATGACAGAAAAGAAAAAATCTTGTACCAGGTAAGGAAAAAGTTGAAACAAATAGTCCAGGTATACTAAATTACTTAATCATTTAAGGTGAATGTCAATTTTCCTTAGGTTTGCAGCTCTGAAATTAGCGCCTGAAACAATCATCAAAAAGGCAATTTCCTGTGGCACTGAGTTTTTCTTTCTCAAAACTGCTTGATTTCCCATTAAAAATCAGTTATGGCTTTCTGAACATACCCAGAAAACACCCTATACATTTCAATATATAACATTGAATCTCAACACCATCCACACATGTATAATTATTTTACTTCTAATCAAGTCTTTGTGTGGGAGACGTTACATCCTTAAGTATGGCCTTAATCAATCAGTCTCTTCAAATATTACACAATTACTCGATTTTTTATCAGTTCAAGAGTTGGGTGGTGGTTGGTGAATATATTGACAACTCGGGATGTTTCTGCAACAAAAATATCAATTAAATTAAATGGATTTTTAAGTAGTTCGACATATTATCCTAATCAATCATCTAAATAATTTTTGTCTCACTAATGTAATCCACATTAATATTAAATCATGTCATGTTTATAGTTAAGATTATTTGTTAATTATGACCCATCAAATTATCCTCCAATATCTCTCATACCCACCTTGGCTAAAATAATTGAAAAATTAGTTCAGAAGAGAATTTTGGAATTTATACTTTGAAATAAAATCTTGAGAGAGAACCAGTTTGGCTTTCAAAGGCAGAAGAACACTAACGACGCAATATTTTCCCTTCTTAATAAAGTTTATAACGAAATTAATGAAGGTGAGGCAGCTGCAGCAGTGTTTTGTGACTTATCCAAGGCATTTGACTGTGTGACTCACAAAATCCTGCTGAGCAAACTCAAATACTATGGGTTTAGAGGAATCAGCCAGCTATGGTTCAAATCATACCTAAAAATCGCTCGCAATTGGTAAAAACTAACCATTTCTCTCGAACTGAGCCAACTCATTGTGGCGTACCACAGGGTTCAGTACTCGGTCCCACACTGTTCCTGCTGTATATAAACGATCTATCAAAAATTAATATATCTGGTGAGTATAGATTATTTGCCGACGATACCACCATATTTTGGCATGACAAAGATGAACAAACATTACATCACAAGATTCAAGAAGACATCGAACCAATTAAAACCTGGTGTGACGATAACTTACTGGTTTTCAACCCTACTAAAACAAACCTATTAACATTCCGCTGCGAGCTTTCTGCCCTGAGCCTAGGTCCTCATAGCATTGAAAATGTTTCTCTTACTAAATTTCTCGGACTTGATATTGATAATAAATTACAATTCAATGACCATGTCACGAAGTTGTGCAAAACATATCAGGTTGCTACGCCATCAGGATAATATCACATGAATTGGGTTTTAGAGCTGCTAAATCAGCTTACTTTGCCCTTATTGAGTCCCACCTGGTCTATGGCATAGCCTTCTGGGGAGTATGCGGCAAATAACTACTACAAATGGTGCAGGTTGTACAAAAAAGTGCCATTAGGGCCCTCTGTACAGTGAAAAAGCGCGATTCTTGCAGATATCTATTCAAAATCATAGAATCCTCACAGTTACTTCTGTCTTCATTCTAGAAACCACCTGCCTTATACACAAGAATCGCCACAAATATAATGCACTGCCCTCATACCATAACACACGATCCTCGCAAAAATTGAGATTATCCTTACCTATCCCTAAAAACGGAATCTTCATTTATAACGGTCTAAAAATGTATAACCAGTTACCAAAACATCTAAGGGAAATTGAATCTCTTGGATTATTTACAATACGGAAGAGTTTTTTAATAGGGAACCTTTTCGTTAGCACTAAAATATGCTTTTCTCCTTATTTTGAGTATCAATTTTAATATGTTTGCATCATGTGGTTGTACCTGCTTATCATTTTACTTAAATGTCATACTTGTTAACATTTGTGCTTGTACATTTTACTTATACAAATTTTAAAACGCCTGTATCACTACCGTTTTTAGTGTTTTTACCATTTTTATTACTTAATTTTTTTATTCTCTTTATGTTTTAAGTTTTAACTTTTAGCACCTCTACAATGACTTTGTCGATAAGAATTGTAACAGTAGTGATGTATTTAATTGTGTCCTGTAATTGGGTGTTACTTGTTGGGAAATAAAGGATTATTATTATTATTATGAGTTTTTTCAATAAACTTCCCCACAAAGGTCAAACTAGAAGTTCAGGTCAAAGATATCAAAAAGTATATTTGAATACAACAATAAATCGGGAACCATGGAAGCGACACCTATCTGAATCCAAGAGGGCAGATGTAAACATCGTGATCACTTCCTGCGTGGTTTCTAAGATGCCGAATCACCATAAAATTTAGTGATTAGGCAAATGAGAAACCAGGCGGGCCGCGATCACGATGCTCAAGTCTGGCCTCTTGGATTCATATGTACTTTAGAGCACTCAAAGTTTCAAATAGGACCACCACCTCTGCATCTTGTCATTGAACACAAAGTCCATGCGTACTAACTGCAGACTTACACATTCGAGGCGATGGATCGAAGCTATGCTATCACAACGAGTGGTAACATCAGAATTAAACGGGAGAACCATAGCTGCCAAGGTATCAAGGGGGTGCCCACAAGGAGGAGTTTTATCACCCCTATTATAGTGCCTAGAAGTAAACGAGATTCTCACAGAACTGAATGAGTCAGGACTGTATACACAAGCGTATGCAGATGACTTAGTCATGTTGGCTCAAGACCAAGCGGTAAACCTGCTAGGAGAAAACAGAGTAGAACAGTGGTGTTCTGCCGGTGGGCTGAGAGTCAACCGGGAAAAAGCGGACTTGGTACTCTTCACCAAGAAACGCAAAATAGGAACTCTTCCAGAGATACTAATCTCAGGAAGACAGCTTCCGTATGAAGCATCGACCAAACACCTTGGAGTCATCATAGACTCCAAGCTGACCTGGAACGAACAGATTGAAAATCGAACCAAGAAGGCTACCTGCTCCTACTGGGCATGCAGAAGAGCCTTCGGCACACGTGGGGTTTGACACCTAAAACCCTACACTGGATATACACGGCGATCATTCGCCCGATACTAACGTATGGATCCATCATTTGGTGGACCGGTACTACAAAGGGCAAGTCCAGAAATGAGCTTGATAAAGTACAACGACTGGCTTGTCTAGGAATAACAGGTGCCATGCGGACCACGCCTACTAGAGCTTTAGAAGTTCTACTAGGACTACCACCTCTGCACCTTGTCATTGAACATGAAGCCATGCGTGCTGCATACAGACTCCAAGGCGCAAGCCAATGGATCGGTACTGAGGCAGACCATGGACACTCAGCTATCTGGAACAGGGCAAAGGAAGGATGTCCAGTCCTATTAATGGAAAGAGACAGTACCCGGCCTGTTCTGGATTTTAGAATAGGACCCAATATAACCATCCCCACAAGGGAGGAATGGAAAGACAATGCGCCTGATAGACCCCAAACCATGGATCAACCTGGTACACAGATGGATCAAGATTTGGGGGAATGTCCGGTGCAGGGGTCTACGAAGAAGGAACAAAGAGAGAAATCTCAGTTCCCTTAGGCAAATATGCCTCAGTGTTCCAGGCTGAAGTATATGCTATACTGCTATGTCCGGGAAAACTCGACAATAAAAGTCGAGGGCCTACAGCCATCTACTCGGACAGCAAAGCTGCTATTATGGCGTTAGGCGCAAATAGGATTGTATCCAAACTGGTGTCCGAGTGTAGAAACGCCATAGAAAGTTTATCGAAAACAAGCAAAGTCAGCCTCATATGGGTCCCGGGACACTCAGGTGTCCCCGGCAACGAGGATGCAGATAGATTAGCCAAGATAGGATCGGGAAAGACCCCCGTCGGACCTGAACCCATCTTGGGAATACCCAGCAGCCTGGCAATCTCAAATATGGAGGAACTGCTACAAAAACAGTTCCTTAAAGCATGGCAAGAGGCGCCAGGCATGAGGCAATCAAAGCTCCACATAAAGGGGCCATCGAAAAAAATGTCTAAAGAGATCCTGTCACTTAACAGACGGGACATCAAGACTTTGACTGTGCTCCTAACGGGACATAATCACCTGAACAGGCACATGGAGCTCATCGGGATCACAGATGATCCCCTATGTAGATGGTGCCTGGAAGATGACGAGACATCGTCGCACATCCTCACTGAGTGCCCAGCTTTGGTGCACCAGAGGGAGATCAACCTTGGGAGCATAATTCTGAAGCCAGAGGACGTCAAGGAGATTCAGCTGAGGAAGTTGCTGAATTTTGTCAAAGAAATCGGCATGCCCAGCTGATTTTCTCAGAACAAGTGGGCGCACAATGGGCACAAATAGAGAGGCCTACGTGCATGGGGTTCTTCGGAACCAGCCCACCTTGTGCCAAGAAATAGAAGAAGGATCACTACAAATAAGGAAGTAAGAAATTTCTATCAGGATGTAACAATAATAATAATAGCTTTATTGCCCAACAGTTTAACCCATTTACAGGATAATATTAGTTGAAATTAAGTATATATAGAAAATAAAACAAATCAGTAGTCTAAGTTTGAGAACATAAGAAGAAACAAAAAGAGAAAACAGAATAAATAATTAAATGTAATTAAAAAAACAAAACAAAAATATTAATAAGATACGAAAAATATATGATCTTATCATTCTGAGTGTACTCTAGCTGATAACACTATTTCAGCATTAGAAGAAAAGTGAATATGACAATAGTTTGATACTTTATTAAAATGTTGACACATTGCATAAATTGGTGCTTTGAACAATATAGTGGAGGAAACGGGAGAAAAACTGATATTTGCTCATTGTTTCTCAGAAATACTAAATGAAACTTGGCAGGAAGAGAACTGGAGTGAACATGAAAGGGAAGACTGTGGATGTTAATGGAATTGGGGTTCTTGACCTAACCCGTGCTGATCCATTTATAACAAACCACAACTGACTTGTATCTGATGACTTCTCGATGTCGCATCATCAACACACTATGTGCACGACAGTGGTGAACGCAACATTTTGGGACTCGGAAATTATTTGACAGATGACAAGCCAAGTTTTGATAATTTCTATCAAAATCAAGTGAAAAACTTGAAAAAATATGAAACATTGTCGAAATCTGAGAGCAATTTATTATATTTGTAAGTTAAACAAATGGATTTCATAATGAGAACAGGATATTAAAGCATAAAACATATATTTTCAACCTCAAACTGTGGAAGGTAATGAATTAGCTTCAGCACATTTGAGAAATGTTGAAGAACTGAGAATGAACTGCCAAATTGATTTGTTGAAAATATGAACAGGATGTTCATAAAATCAGATGTGGAATCATCTGCGACTGATGATCGTGGAAGCGTGAAATAGATTTTCGTCGACAAAAATGTATTGAAGACCTAGTGAATGCGATGCCTCTCTTGCGTCAATGTTACGAATTATTTCTGGTGAGTACTCTCTTTTGGAAAACATTCTTCGTTGCCTCATTCACCTTTATGAGTTCTTAATTAAGACTGGAATAGAAAATCAAATAACTATCTGAATGAAAATGCAAATTTTCAATTACAGATTTTTTCTTTTGAGTTAGGGTCTTTTCAGAATATCTATCAGATGTAGTTCAATTTCCAGCGTGGCTTTAGCCGGGGAAGTAGTTGTTTTCTGTTAGACATTCACAAAAAATAACTTCATTTATCGTGGATTTTTCAATTCACAGAAAAATCTTTCTATTCAATATTCAATTGAGAATGTTTCCCTTTTCAACATGACCTGCCAAAGTTATTTAATACAAGCAAGCCCATAATATTAGGCAAACATCATCTTTGAATATAAGTACCCTGCGTTGTTGTTGTAGAGTTGGATTAATTTCAGTAACTTTTCCAGTTATTGGTTGATTTGGTGAGACAGCTGTGTTCCTTCTTGCCATAAATCATTTGTACAAACGTGTGAACTCATAATATCGGACAAATAAAACAACGAATTTAACGTGGAATTATCAAAACAAATTTGACAGTCCCGATAATGTTTCACATTTCTGCCAAAGCTCTTCGCACATAGCCAATAGGATACCAAAACTGACCAAATGGGATGCTTATAAAGAGTTGGGGGACCAACATATCGATCGATTCAGCTGAGGAACTTGATACAGCCTTCAAGTAGCTTCAAAATGCTATAATGAAAGATATGAAATCAGCTGCCCAGAAAAACAAAGGGCAGTCAACAGAGACGTGTTTTGGTGGAATAAAGAGTTAGCCAAACTTAGTAAAAAAATTAGGAAACTCTTTAATTGAGCCAAAAGTCTGGAGGCTCTTTCTGAACTCAGAAAATCCAAAAGAAGAAAATGCAGGCAAATGTGTGAGGGGATTACGGAATTAGGCCCAGCTCAATGCCTCCAGAAAGTTCTATCTATAATCTATAAAGAACATAGCAACGGTATCGGTCTAATCAGAAAGCCGATTCGCAGAAAACCATAAGTGTTCTCATCCAGAGGAACTGCAAAGTGCTCAGCTGGAAGGCGTTGTCACTAACCCCAACAGATCCAGCAGAAGCCTAGCGGGGAAAATCTTCACCACCCAAAAGATCAAATGGGCCATTAAGAGCTTCAACTTTTAAATCGGCTGGAAAGGATGGAATATGTCCCGCCTTACTACAAAATGGCTTTGAGATAATAGAACCCTTCTTAAAAAGGCTGTTCAATGCCAGTTTCATTTTCGGACACATACCGAAAGCCTGGATGGAGGCTGAGGTAGTGTTCATATCAAAGTCTTATCGCCCCTCACCTCCTTTCTCTTGAAAACAATGGGGAAAATTATAGACTGTTATATAAGAAGTAAAATCCTTTTGGACAGACCGCTTCACAAAAAAAGTTTGCCTATCAAGCAGGCAAATCTAAGGTTAACGTTCTACAATGCTTAGTTGAAAGTTTCGAAAAGACATACATGGCCAAAGAAATGGCTCTATTCATAGATATAGAGGGTGCTTTCGATAACACCTCACAAGACTCTATCATTAGATCACTAGAGGAAAGGAATTTAAGCACCTCACTGATCAGATGGATACATGCAATGCTGAAAAGCAGAATCATTGAAGCTGCGCTCGGAGAGGAAATGGTCAGAATGACAGTGGAAAAAGGTTGCCCCCAAGGTGGGGTCCTATTGCCTTTGCTGCGGTCGTTCAACCATGGACAATCTGATAGTGGAGCTACATGACTCTGGAATCACGACTCAAGGTTACGCTGATGACCTGAGGTGTTTCTGGCGTAAAAACTTATTCAATCTTGCATTTGCATACGATTCTACGTGACGTCATTATTATCACGAACCGCAAGAATGCATAATTTCGAATACGGTTCAATAATCAAACCTAAAGTAAGGAATTTTCTGTCGGTAGGCAATAAAACTCTCTCGATTATTAGTTGGAAGTGGAATGCCAAGATTTATTTGGGGTATTATTATAAATTATGACAATCACAAAACAACTAATTATGTTTTGAAACTATTCTTTCCAAGGCTACAGCAACATATTCTTTCCAAGGCTACAGCAACAACCTGGACATGCCACAGAGTTTTTGGCAAGACATAGGGTTTGAAGCCGAAAATGATTGGTCATATCAAACCCATGCCTCATTAGTATGATGGCCAAGGTAATGCTGAACCTTCCGCCACTGCATTTATGTGTAATGAAGGGTCAACGAGTGCCTTCAGACTGCTTGAATGCTGGAAATCTGATTGGACATCTGAAGATTCTGGAAAATATTCCCCTAGAATCCAAGTATAGCCATCAGACATTATGCACGACTTTGAAGTGAATTATAAAGTGGTTGTAAACAACAACCACTAAATTTAAAAGGGCCTCAACTAGAAAAGAATGTATCAGTATGGTATACTGGTGGTTCCAAGATGAAACAGGTCCTAGTTTTAGGCTCTCAAAACCCCAATAATATTTCAAGCGGAAATCCATGTTATAGAAAGTTGCGCAGAAGAATGGCTAGAAAGAGGCTCCAGGGGGGCAGAAATGTATATCCTATCAGACAGCCAAGCAGCACTTAAAGCTCTAAAGTCAAACACTTGTTAGTCTAGACTGACTTGGGACTGCAAACTCTCCCTAAGACGACTGACTACAAATAATCAGGTCACACTGATGTAGGTGCCAGGTCACAAGGGAATCAAAGGCAACACGAGGAAGCAGACAGCCTTGCCAAGGAAGGTGCAAACACACAAAATGCCCACTTTGAAGCTGACCAAATCAAAAACCACTGGAATAAGGTTCCAGGACAAAGACAAGCAAAAAGGCTTCGGAGCCCATCACCAAGGAAAGCTAAATAGCTTCTCGAGTTGGACAAGAAAGACTTGAAACTGGTAATGGGACTGCTCACAGGACATTGAGGTATCACCTAAAAAAAATCGATAGATTCAGATAGTGAACTGTGCCGTTGCTGCGAGAACTTCGCTGAAACTGCAGAACGTCTTCTTTGCGACTGCCAGGCGCTGTTTAGCAAAAGGCTCAAGTTTCATTCAGGAACTTAGCATCCAGGATACACTTCGCAAGGAGTCTCGGAATCCCAGGTCTTGAATAGATGAAGGGTAATGTACAAAAGACCTTATAGGTCGAGATACGAAGAGGCTGAAGAGCCATATCGACCCACCCATAAAGGAAGAAAATTTGAAAAATATATGACCATATGCTCTGCATAAGATTGTAATGTATTTGCATGATATAGGTAATATTTTCTTTTGTTGTTTATTTTGTCTTCTCATGTTTTTACTGTTAGTTTCAAATCTTCATGAACACCATATAGTCGGTCCCACGCCAAAATCGCAAATGTGTAAATTTCAGGTTCTTGACATTCATGACTGAAAATACTAATTTTGTATGAAATTTTTCAATGCCAAATGTAGGAATGTGCTATATTTGTTGGGTTGTCTACTCAGGAGTAAGATAAGATAATAATTTATTGGTCTTTATGTTACAATATTATGTACACTTGAAAACAAACACACATAATTTGTTTAGTCACGTCATAAAAAATAGAAAAGGTATACAAATCACATTACAAATATAGCTAAGTAACCTAAAAATATATTAAACACATATTCTTAAAAAACACATTTAAAAATGGAACAATTTCCTTAGTGCCTTTTGCCTTTAATCAACTGGCCAGACTGCATCAAAAACCTCATTTATTGAGTAAAATGCTTGGCTCAAAAGAGCCTGCTTCACCACAAATTTTAATTTTTTTTTTGGATAGTTTTTCCATTCTTTTGGAAGCGTATTATATATTTTGCCATATAATACTTCGGTTTGTTTATCGGTATTTACTAATTTCGTTTTTGCTGTTCTAATGACCTCTTTGCTTTTAGTATTGTAATCATGTATAAGTGCCCCAGTATGTATTTATCTTTATTTATATGTACGTATGAGATAGCTTCAAGTATATATAGACATGGTACCGTAAGAATCTCTAAATCAATAAATAAAGGTTTTGCATGATCTCTAAAATTAGCTCGAACCATCTCTCTGATAATTTTTTTCTGGGATATAAAAACATCATTTGCTGCTGATACTGATCCCCATAATAATATCCCATATTGCAAATGGCATTGTATAAGACCGAAATATGCAATACTAAGTACATCTTTGCTTACCACGCTTCTCATTCTCCTCAGGGCAAAGCGACCTTTGGACAGTTTCTTTTTGATTTCTGTAATTTGTGTTTTCCAGCTGAAATTGCTGTTATATGAAATCCTAGTAAACGCACATTTTTTTCGTTATCATTATTCGTTCTTTTGTTAAAATCTATGATTTTAGTTTCATCATTATTCAAACACAATACATTTGCTCAAATTTTTCTTGAGTTTCTTTTGATAACTCTTCTAGTCTACCTGTATTACTTGATTTAATTATAAAAGAGGCGTCGTCTGCATAAAGAAAAGTATCCGCTATGTCAACATATAATGGTAAATCATTTATGTATAAAATGAACAGCAGAGGACCCAACACAGATCCTTGGGGAACCCCATGTTTGATTACCTGTATATCAGATGTAGTGTTGTTGTAGACAATATATTGCCTTCTACCAGTTAAGAATGATTTTAACAAGTTTATTGCTGAACCTCTTATCCCATATTTTTCTAACTTATTTAGAAGCATGTCGTGGCATACGCTATCGAAAGCTTTCGAAAGGTCGCATAACATAGCTCTGGTTACTATACCCAAATCTTTATTTTTTGCTACTATATGAATAATGTGTCTGTTACGGCTTGAGTGGTTGAATGTAACTTTCTAAAACCATACTGCCTTTCACTTATATATCCTCCTTCTAGATAATTTATAAGCCTCTCTTTTAAAATTATTTCGATAATTTTAGACAATACAGGAGTTATAGGAGTAGACAACCCAACATACATACATACATTTGGCATTGAAAAAATTTGGTACAAAATTAGTATTTTCACACATGAAAGTCAAAAACCTGAAATTTACACATTCGCGATTTTGGCATGAAACTGACGATATATTTTTATATACTAATTACCTGTTTTTTAGTACAGATCTCATTTTGTCAATGAGAATTATTGTTGGTCTCCTAGCAAAATCTCTCCAATGTAAGTTTTTCAAAAGTTATTTTTTCACATTAATAGATCAACTAAAAATCTTGGAAGACATTTCTCATTCTATGGCCAGTATGGAGCAGGGTGATCCTAGCACCTCATATTCTTGAGGATGAGCATTTCTCGGTTGCATTCTGGACAACAAACATACAAATTTCATCCCAAGCAAAAATGGGAGCTATCCAATGGATGAATAACATTAATTTCAAAAGACAATATTACAATCACAGTCTGATAGAAAACATGAAGATATAATATCCCAATCCACAGACTGTCAATAACAGAAAAGTCTCCAGAGTATGCGTGTATTAGGTTTTTTAATAAATTACCAGAAACAGTCAAACAAGAAGTGAACATAAAAGTCTTCAAGAGGCTTATAATCAATATCATAGTGAATCTAGAACCATACTCTACTAAAGAATATTTGGGAGAATAGATATTTTACGAATGGATCCTGCATTGAAAATAAGACAACTTTATTCATTTTAAACTTTATTCATTTTGAACTTAATATTTATTCATTTTAATATTTTAACTGATACAAATACTTGTCTTCAAGTCTCAAGATTGATTCAATCAACTTTATATGACACTATTTTCTTTAATTCTGGTTACTGTGATAATGTATGTTATTTTTGTTTTAAATGTAATGTCACTGTGATTGTTATTCTTGAAAATAAAGCCCTGTTCTATTCTATTGTTCTATTCTATTATACACTCAGTGGCTCAATTAAATGATTTCTTAGGAAGGTACATTATACAAAAAACCTTCACACACCCTTTTTTGTATGCAAACTTAAGACGCACACATAAGTCTGAACAAAATACACTGATCATTCAACCCACCTTAATGTCTGTCGGACTGACAGCCGCCCTATGTGAGTAAGGACTCGTCCTGTGCACGGGCGACCTTTGCGGTGATGTTCTCTTGCGCTTGTTGCTTGTTGTTGAGTCATTAACCTGTTGGGTATCGACGCTATTCGGCCTTTTCGGAGCTACAGTCTTGAATCTTACTTGTCTGTTGTTTGAAGAGTTTTCAGTCAGGTTATTGGTAAAATTGTTGCTGCAGTCTTGATTCTCATAATGACAGGCCTGCGCAGGGCTGGGGCTTGAGCAATTGTCCGGTATGTCTGATGGCAGATTGCTCACTAGCTGCGAGACGGCTGTATTGAGTTTAACAGGATCCTCTACCATGTCGACCGTTCCATTTTGCTGGGGCAATATTGCGTCTTGCTGTGGAATTAGAAATAATCAATTAATTTTCCTTATTTACTTAGTCTCAGTTTGAATTCATGATGAATGAATCTTTATTGAGTAGGAAATAATCCTAATATACAATTTTTTTTAAATTTATATTCCTCCCAATGTAAACAACCTACACTTCCAAAACCTCTTTACTACTTACTACTCTTTACTTATACTCAATTTTCTTGAAAATTGCATATATCCAAAGATTATAAAATAAATAAATAAAACAAAACATTGTTTTTTCCATTTTCGTGACTAAAATATGACATATTTCAACTCAAATTAGTGAGAGAAGTTGTACTTTTAATCACTAGTGATTAAAAAAAATTTATTCACAAGTTATTAAAAGTGTTACCTAGGTTACCAATAAACAACCATCTACTCATTGCTCACAGCACAGCAACTGCGTCGAATTATTCTTATCTAGTAGGCTGGTTTCCAAATTAAATGCAACACAAGCAACGGTAGCGCAGATTTTTATTCTTAGTAGGCTGGTTGCAATTTTGTTTTAACGATTCAATGACAATTGCAAAGTACTTTATTTTAATTTCTGCAAAAATGGAAAAAATCAGATTTGAAACACGTAAGTAAAGCGCATTCAATCACTCGTCCAGGTTCGTGATTAAATGCTACGTTTACTCACTTGTCCTAAAAATAGCTATTATTATATTATGAAAGAGTTCAAAAATAAATAATAGTTTTAAAAAAATAAAAAACACGCTTTTATAGAAAACCAGACTAAAAAAATAGAAAATAAGAAAAAAATTATTTTATTTTAAAAAAAGCCTGGGGTGCATGGTATTGCCTCGGCCACCAATTACCTGTGATCTGAGACATTTCTTATTTTACTGCCCTAGGTGTGTAATGTACTATATAATTATTGATACCATGCACCCCACGCTTTTTTTTAAAATAAAATAATTTTTTTCTTATTTTCTATTTTTTTAGTCTGGTAATCTATAAAAGCGTGTTTTTTAGTTTTTTTAAACTATTATTTATTTTCAACTTTTTAGTTTAGTTTTCTATTAACGCGTGTTTTTAGTTTTACAAACTATTATTATAATTATTATTAATTTTTTTTAACTATTATTCTTCAATATTGAATAGAATCGGACCATAATCACAAAACTCGCGGCCACTTTGGAGCCGCCATCTTGTATCCTTTAATTTTTACAAAATAATCATAATCCCCGACCTCAAAAACCCCCATATATCAATATTGAATAGAATCGGACCATAATCACAAAACTCGCGGCCACTTTGGAGCCGCCATCTTGTATCCTTCAATTTTGACAAAATAATCATAATCCCCGACCTCAAAAACCCCCATATACCAATTTTGAATAGAATCGGACCATAATCACAAAACTCGCGCCATTTTGGAGCCGCCATCTTGAATCCTTCAATTTTGGCAAAAGAATCATAATCTCCGACCACAAAAACCCTCAGATACCAATTCTGAAGCGAATCGGACCATAATCACAAAACTCGTACGCCATATTAGAGCCATTTTGTTTTTTTTTCACAAACAAAATTTCTTAATGCATTGTCACCGGAATTATGTACACTTGCCAAATTTTAAATCATTCGGACATCTGGAAGTGGGTCAAAATCGCGCCCAAAGGAGTCGGTTACAAACAAACAAACAAACATACAAGTGAAACTAATATAAAGCGTGTAATAAAAACAACTTATTTTCTAGACATATTTGCAAGTTTGGATTAGGCAACTCAAAGGAGATCTGATGTTTGTCTGAATTCATGGAAACTTCCTTAATAAACATGTTTGGTGAAACCGATCCAATATTGGTAAACCCTGACAGGATGAAGCCAATGCTGGAATGTCGTGTAAAGGATACAGAAACATGGAAGAAAAATCCTTCCCAAATATTCTCAATACAAATTATTGAAAATTTCAGTTTCAGTAGTTTTACTCAAATATATCCAAAAAAATATTTTGCAGAGTTTTAGACGCCCGATCATCCCAAGAGATTTGTTACAAGTATGGCACCTCTCCAGGGGTCGAATTACATAATTATTGCAATGAAACTGATAGTCATTCCGATGGGACGTCGGGGCGTAATCTCAGGACAATTGATTAAACTTTGAGGAAAATTTACGGATTCCAAAATATTTTTATTCTAATCCCAATTGGAACGGCAATAAAATAAGAGCACTACGAGGAGTGTTCATATGCACTGCCCGGCAAATGGGAAATTTATATACTACCAGTGTTTTTACTTT
Organism: Gonioctena quinquepunctata; assembly: GCA_018342105.1. Taxonomy (NCBI): domain Eukaryota; kingdom Metazoa; phylum Arthropoda; class Insecta; order Coleoptera; family Chrysomelidae; genus Gonioctena; species Gonioctena quinquepunctata. The sequence goes on along the minus strand of JAFIRS010000232.1, from coordinate 790,786 downwards.
CAAAGCATTCCTGAAAATTTATATACTACCAGTGTTTTTACTTTCAAAGCATTCCTGGTACAATCATAAAAAAGTTAAGTGGTGTGGCCCTAGTTACCCAGATTATTAGTGAAGGAGCTATCAAATATATTTGAGGAATAAAAGCTCGGATAGCCGGATTGGACATCTGTTATCTGAAGCCCTATGATTTCCCCAGTTCACAATATTCTTTAATCAGTGCCGTGTGTTGGTGAGGTTAGGAATTATCCATTGAAAATAATTTTATCAATATGGCTTTCTGGAGACCTTTCGAAACAAATAATAAAATTCACTTGAGATAACATGTGTCTACTTTTACATGGGGTGATCAATTGATATGATTGTAGGAATAAGTAACTGAAAAAATAACACTGGAAAATAATATACCTACGCCTATGTCAAGGTGGCAATTGGAAAGAGAAATCCTTCACGAAACTTTTTATGTCGGTCCAATTGGGATTAGAAATACTATTCCATTTCGGAGCTACAACGCTGAGAGTGGGGGTGCGCATCCGTATATACGCTTACATACACTTACGTTATAGATAACGTCAACTCAGATGATTTGTACACTCTACAAAGTTTACGAGGCTAGTCTGAAAAGTTTCCGACCTGAACATGAAGATGGCAACACTCGTCAACAATAGCTAAGGAATGTGTTAGCATATCTTTTGAAAAGTACTCACCAAAATTGCACCCATTTTGGAAGCGCGTTTTTGTTTGACGATCGTTTGATTGAGTCGATGTGAGTGTTTTTGCGAAAATGGAAAAAATCGTGTATTGAGCAGTCATTAAATATATGTTTTTGAAAAGCAATACGCCTTCGCAAATCAAAGAAGAGTTGGACGCTCTGTAAGGGGACTCTGCCCAATAATTTACGACCTAGAAATTTTGGCAGCTGAATTTAAACGTGGCCGTACCAACTTGGGAGACAATGAACGTTCGGGATGTCGAAAAACTGTAATCACTGGCGATAACATCTCCAAGTTCACCAAATGGTGCTAGACGACTATCGAATTAAAGAGAGAGAGATAGCAGAGGCTATGAATATGTCCAGAGAACGTGTTTGCCACATATTGCATGAAGAATGAACATTTCCAACGCTCTGTTGTCGCAGTTCAGGCGCAATAAGTCAGAGTTTTGGCACCGATGAATTACTGTAGACCAGAAACAAAAATACAGTCAACAGTGGACTGCGAAGGGAGAATCCACCCTCGTATAATTAATTATAAAATTATTATTATAGTTATTACTATTGCTGTTATTAATAAAAACCGCAAGCAAAAAAACCTGTGTTATTATATAACAAAGGGACATATGTCCACCTACCTCAACTTTCTAAAAACAGGTTTAACAGAAGGAACTGCTTTTCAGAGAGTAACCCAAACAAGTATATTCCAACAATTACACTGTTTGAAATAAAAATCTACGAAATGTATTTCCTACTCTAATAATAATTATAATGTATTTCAGTAATATGAACAATTTTTTTTATAAATTAATAAATTCTTGAAATTTATTTTAACTAATAATAATAGTAGTAACTATAATAATAATACTATTTTAATTAATTATTAACTTTGTAGAGTGTACAAAGCATCTGAGTTGACATTATCTATAGCTTAAGCATTTATACAGATGCACGCTGTCATTTGCCGAGAGCTATAGCTCTAAAATGGTAATGATACAAAAAATGGGTGGGATCAAAATTGTAGAGAATTTTATTACTTTCAAATTTCTTGTCATAGAAAGAATAAAAAATGAGCCATTTGCAAAAAAATTGCCTCTAAAAGTAGTTTTTTTGCATTTTTTTTTCAAGAAAAATTATATGGAAATGTGTTATTTGACGTCTTGTGCTCAAAGGTATCATTGGGCATTCTCTTTTGCTCCTACGGACCGGCCTATGACACTGTCTCTCTCGCACTCCCGTCAGAGTTACGCACCTTGAAGACGATTAATAAAATCAGCATTTCGAGTGTGACGCCACTTTAGCATTTATAAAGTATGAACAATTTTCCCAAAGCATGTTTTTTTACTACCTTTTAAAATATTAAAACGCCCTACTGTAAACATTCGTTTTCCTTTTTTTTACATCTTAGTGCGAGTGTGGCAGTCTTCAGCCCCATAGTCACAGTATAGGTTTTTTTTTATGAGTAGAATCATAATGATATAATAATGCAATACTGTGATGAATAATTTTATGTCTCATAGAGTCGTATCATAAACAAATTTAAAAAAAAAACAGCACTTTTGCACTCCATCAGAAGTATACCTAATGTACTAACGATCACATATTCTATCATAAACTTTACAAAAATGCTAATCTGTAAAAAATCGTTTTGCATGATTAAAAAAAACTGAGACCTTGCGGCAGTATGGGCGACTATTTAAAACCGTCGAAACGGTATGGCATGGTGATTTTCGTGAATGACTACTTAAACATGATGATGAAGTTGAAAAAAATGAGCTATTGTTATGGCATTTCACTTCCTCCGTTTTTTTTTTAATCAACTACCGGAACTTACAAGAATCATTGAATGAATGTGATTTTTTGTGGAAGAAAAAAAATTAGAAAATGACACATCACTGAAGACAAGAACAAAACTGGATGTGAGTGCCATCATAGAATTACTCAAATGGTGCAATAGACCGAATACCTTTATTTGCTTGAGCTATGTACAGAAAAAACATATTTCCAATTCAAGAACGAATTTTATCAACAAGAGTTTGGTATGGCAATGGGTTCTCCTTTGTCACCCATTTTAAGTAACATATTCATGGTCCAAAAGTATGGTCCAATGGTCCAAAAGTATGGTGGAGATACGTGGATGATCTTTTTGCTATCTGGAATCAAAGTGAAGGAGAATTAAAAAAATTCTTGGATCGTATAAACGAATAAGAACCAACGATCAAATTCATGTTTGAAACAGAACAAAATAACCAACTTCCCTTTTTAGATGTCATCATCCAAAAATCATCATCCCGAATGGAGACATCTGTACACAGAAAGAAAACACATACCAATCGATATCTACACTACAACTCAAACCATCATGCCAGTGTGAAAAAAGATATAGTTAAATGTCTCTATAATCGAGCCCAAACAGTTTGCAATTCCAACCAGAATCTACAGGAAGAAATAAACCTGATAAAATATGTGTGGGAAAATGCATATCCGGATCAGTTTGTGGAAAAAACAATCACTGACATTGAAAAAAACACTCCATCAAACAACCAATTAACACAACCAACAGGAGTTCTCCCACCACCTACACATTTCAAAACCAATATAATACCGTATGTCCCCAGATTATCTGAGGAGATCAAACGGATTGGACATAGGTATGATGTGTGAACATCATTTAGAACAACAAACACACTGACTAACACAAACAAAACAAAAAACGCCGAAGAAAATACCAAAAACTGTGTTTACAACATACCTTGTTCGTGTGGTGATAGTTATATAGGTGAAACGTCAAGACCATTAGAAGTCCGCCAAAGTGAACATCAGAGTTACATCAGAAATCGACAAATAACCGGATCAAAAATTGCAGAACATATCCTCACATCCAATGGCGATCATACATTTGAATGGAATAGGACGAAAATCTTGATGAAAGAACAATTCAAGAGAGGAGAAAATTGAAAGAAACTGCCTGTATTCTTCTTTCCAATAACAACTGCTTTTCAACAAATTCTGTTGAAATGGACCATATCTCTACTTAGAGAAGTGAGAAATGGCAGAATGCTAATAAATTGATCTGAACAACACCCCATATATCAAATGAGCAATACGTCACTCTCAAATTTTTTGGCAGATCTCAATTAACATCCGTCATTTGAAAAAGCTACAAAGACTCTGCAAGAGAAAAAACCAAATTATTCAAACTATTAAAGGAGATTCAGAATATTTTGAGAATGGGGGTAGATATAGTCCCCGAAACGTCAATCAAAAACTATATAGAGAAGTATCTTTTGAATTTTTTGTATATTTTTGATAGGCAAATTCAGAATACGGCAAGTTACTGACTAATTGTATCATTTTTCTTTAGGAAATATAATTTGGTGAACGCACTAACTTATCGGGGAAAACCAATTAGTTTGCACTTTCTACACTTATATAGATTTTCCTGATTAAATTTCTTTCAGACTGTGGAAGGTTGCCCAAAAAACAATGCCAAGAAACAAGAATCATTGTGTGAAAAATCTTTTGATATCCGTGAATTTTCCGCAAAGCAAATCAATCGTCTTGAGGTTATGCCTTGTAGCCTATTGTAGCTTAATAAAAAATATGACAGAAATAAAGAATTGATCAATTTCAATATAAAATTTCTAGCTCTCTTTCGAGATATTTGAACTTCTGCAAGAAAAGGTCATTAACTTTCTATAGTTGAAAACTATTTGGGAATACTTTTTCTCCCATATATCTCCAATAAGACATTCCAGCATTGGTTTCATCCTACTTAAATCACTCTAAAGATCTAATAGTACTGGACTATTATTGTGAAAAATTATTTTTTCGGAAATGAAAAAATTAAGATTTGTGACAAAACAATAGTTCTCTGGCAAAATGCCAACGTGGAAAATTGAGGTACATCTAAGAGATATTGAAAAGGGAAACATTCTCAGTTGAATATTGGATAGAAATATTTTTCTGTGAATTGAAAAATACACAATAAAAATAAAGTTATTTTTTGTAAATGTCTAACAGAAAACAACTACTTCCCACGCTGGACATTGAACTACATCTGATAGATATTCTGGAAGGACCCTAACTCAAAAGAGAAAATCTGAAATTGAAAATTTGCATTTTTATTCAGATAGTTATCTGATTTTCTATTCCAGTCTTAATTAAGAACTCATATAGATGAATGAGGCAAAGAAGAATGTTTTCCAAAAGAGAGTACCCATCAGAAATCATTTGTAACATTGACGCAAGAGAGGCATTGCATTCACTAGGTCTTCAATACATTTTTGTCGACGAAAATCTATTTCACGCTTCCATGATCATCAGGAAGACCGGAAGAAATGGGAAACACATTTTCAACATGAATACCCCACAAGAGGTTATCTTGAACGATGGAAGATAGTGACTAAAGTTTATCTTTCAGTCGCAGATGATTCCACATCTGATTTTATGAACATCCTGTTCATATTTTCAAACAAATCAATCTATCATACCCCATGACAGGTTTTAATGTCAGAAAACACTAATTTCAAAGTGTCTATCCAAAAGAAATGTTTCTAACATTTTCCATCTTCACAAAGTGATATTGCTTCTTGAAAATGTGTTTTCCATTTCTTCCGGTCTTCCTGATGATCGTAGAAGCGTGAAATACATTTTCGTCGACAAAAATGTATTGAAGACCTAGTGAATGCGATGCCTCTCTTGCGTCAATGTTACTAATGATTTCTGGTGAGTACTCTCTTTTGGAAAACATTCTTCTTTCCCTCTTTCATCTATATGAGTTCTTAATTAAGACTGGAATAGAAAATCAGATAACTATCTTAATGAAAATGCAAATTTTCAATTTCAGATTTTATCTTTTGAGTTAGGGTCCTTCTCGAATATCCATCAGATATAGTTCAATGTCCAGCGTGGCTTTAGCCCGGGAAGTAGTTGTTTTCTGTTAGAAATTCACAAAAAATAACTTCATTTTTATTGTGGACTTTTCAATTCACAGAAAAATATTTCTATTCAATATTCAATTAAGAATGTTTCCCTTTTTAACATGAATACCCCACAGGAGGAAGATAGTGACTAAAGTTTATTTTTCAGTCGCAGATGATTCCACATCCGATTTTATGAACATCCTGTTCATATTTTCAAACAAATCAATCTAAGAGATAGTTTTCAAAATGATTTTGCTGGCAGGGAATATATTTGAAGATATTATTTCTTAATTGAAGAACTAATAATGATAGTTCCATTCATTGAATGGAATACAAATCAATGGTAAAAACCATTCGAGCAGAGCATTCGATTTATTCAAAATCTTTGTTTCGACTCACCTGTTTAATTAAATGACCATTAATCAATGCAGAATATTTTTTCTTCATGTCATCAATCAATTGCATGCCTTCATTTTCGGGCACCAAAGTGTTCACACACACAAAACTTTCCACTATTCCTTGTTCATCTATTTCTAGGAATCCGAATGTCTTCAGAAATATAAACAGTCCATTCCTTGACTGAAGTCGGTAACACGACATTCCTCTGCTTTCTCCTCTATCATACACTGTTGAAAAATTGTAAAAATTATCGTACGACAATATCAAATTAAAAAAAAATAGGATACGTTTAAAAAAGTTTTGAACACTCAGTGTGCAATTGAAAAAGATTTTAGATACTTTTTATATTCGCTTTAAAAAAAAAAACCCATCTTATGCATTTACCGGTATATTTAACATTTATTCCCATAGGTTTTAGAATTTTATCTACTTTCCACGATCATTTTCAGAGCATAATGACAAATACCCTGTAAGTGCTGAAGCATATTATTTTCAATTGTGGGGAAAGATGAGTATCTTGATTCTCAAAATTGCTCACTGATACTAACCTACAAGCATGGTGGATTGAATATCTATCAGAAAGCAACTATTTTCCTGGCTAATGTCCCAAAGAACATTGGATTACATCAGGATAGATAGTTTTATTGATCTCTTCAAATCAGTCATATTAGTATAGTACAATACAGTTCAAAAACATAAAGGAATATGTGCACAAATAACATTGTATATAGTGTATAAATAAAACACAATCATTACGGCATATATTAAGATACAATATTCGTTGGAATATAGACTTGTTGGTTATATTATGAGCATTGGGCTATGAATTCATCTAAGGAGTAGAAGCAATTCTCGATCAAGAAAGATTTTAGAGTGGATTTAAATTTGTTCATATTTCCCAGCTCTTTTATTTCGTCTGGTAGCATGTTATAGAAGTTCGGTTGAATTTGCATAGGTGGACATCATTCTTGTTTCGGGTATTATATTCATGGATATCACTATTTTTTTAGAATTTATCTTTGTTCTTGTGGGTATAGCTTAATAGCTTGTGGAGGTAGATACCTGTACAGGTCAGTAGGCTATTATTCTTAAAAGTATCTCTACAGGACTCCCTATATTCTAAGTTGAATATTAGGCGAATAAACCGCTTTTGTAAAATAAATACCCGCATGTTGAACTGCTGATTATTTTCGGAACGATTCGTGCCAGTAAGGGAAAAACGAAATACATAACCTATAACATAACCTATTCTTTTCATGGTGAAATGATGGCCGGAATTAATCAAATGTTATTCGATGAAATATTGAGAGATACCGATTCTGATTCATCGGATAGCTCAAGTACCTCGATCTCTAGTGGATCTATGGAGGATTCTATGAATTTAATAATTATTCTTGACAATATTAGAGGACCTATAGAAAGAATACCAAGAATAGAGGGTTTCATTCAAAATGTAAATTTTTTAATTATCACTGTTGATTGTGTTTAGATTATAAATATTTGAATCATAACATAACCTACCTTTTTTAAATTTGGGGAGGGGATACTGTGATTACATGACCTTTTTTGTTCCAGTAGCACCAGTAAATCTTTAGTCTCCAACAAGGTTTCTTTAAAAGTGGCGCGAAAATATTGCCAGTAAAATCAGAACGATTAAATTTACTGGTCAGTACTGATCGGGAATATCGGAACATGGCCATAGTATAAGTTAATTAGGTGACATTCATAGGTTAGATTGTAAGCTGTTGAAGGCATAATACAATTTATTCAGTTTTTTGCACAAGCAGGCTATTTGTTTTTGAAGTTCAGCTTGGAGTCCAATTCTATTCCAAGGAATTTGGTGCTTTCGGATGTACGAATTTCAGTGTTATTGCTTGTGTTAAGGTTATATTATTTCCTGCCTTGAGTGGTGCGGCAAATTCAATGATTACAGTTTTGTTCTCATTGATTGTGACAACCGTCTAGCCCTTGCTCAAACAATTCCGAAGGTGTACGAAACCATCCGAACTGCTGTTCTACTTGGGGAAAATTTAAAATGATACATGAGCGATAGGATATCTATGCGAATACAAGTCGGATATTATCGTTGAGTGGTAATACGTGGAAGATATTTTTGTTTCTTTTATATTTCTATATAACGTGTGTTTAGATGATTATATCCTTGTTTGGACATAATTTCTTATGTTTTTTGTATGCTGAAGTTGGATTTATGGTTTATATTGTATGTGGCACGTCAATTTGATATAATATCATGAATAGTATTATCTGGAATAGAATCACTTGTACTATGGGGGTGGAGTTTGGAAAAAGGATAAACCGGGTGACAATGGGACTAGGGCCATGCCTATATCTCCTTCACTTATCAACCGATTTGAAAGAAATTTTGTACATAGATATGAGACACAATTTCGGATTGACAGACATATGATTACAAAATGGCGGCTCAAATTACATACGAAAGTGTTGCCAAATTTTTAGTTTACAATTGAAAAAAAAAAATACAATTTATTTTTAGTCTTGATCCTGTTAAAATTTATACTAATTCACATCAGTAACTCATAGTAATAGTCATTTCATCGATAAGATCAATAACAAATCCTACAGTAGGAATTCAAACTTTCTGAACACATTTTTTACGAACAAAAATTTCCGAAAGAGTTTTTTTCAAATGGTACCTACTGAGGGCCATCTTGCCATTCGATAGAGAATTTAATTACCAATTCAACGATATACATTATGTACCACTTTCTTTTTGTTCAAAACTAAAAACGATCGATTATTGAATTTGTACAATATTTTATACGATGCCTACAAATTCCAATGAGTTATCCGTTTAGGTTTGATGAAATGAAAGGTAGCCGTGGAATCATGGAAAACAGTAGGTGATTAATGTCATGTCAAAAGTGAAGTACCAATATTACTTGTCATCTCCTTTCGTTTGTAAAAAGTTTTTTTGAAATGGAAAATAATAATGGTTATTCTCGAAACGAACAAATGGATATGATATTGATATATGGAGAATGTCAGAAGAACGCTGTCAATGCTATACGCTGTTCGTAATCCGTTAAGATGGCACCCATCGAGAACCTATTTCAGGAAATTGGAAATGATGCTTAGGAAAGAACCAGCTGAACAAGATGGATCTGTCTCAGTGCGAGAATTGGAAATTGAATGTGGGATCAGCAGGGAAAGTGCCAGAAAAGTATTGAAAAAATATAAATATCGCTCCTATAAATACAGTTTGTATCAGCATCTATATGAAAATGACCCAGAACGGAGACTAACTTATTGTAATTGCCTTTTGCGTCATCATGATTTGAATAATGGTTTTTGTCTCGAAGATACTGTTTACAGATGAGTCTAGGTTTACGAATAATGGTATGTTCAATAGGAATAATACAAGGTATAGGGCTCAAGAAAATCCTAGGTTGCAGAGAGAAGGTAATTTTCAAGAAAGATGTGGATTCAACGTCTGAGTAGGAATCATAGGGACAAGAATCATTGGACCAATTCTTTTCGATGGACCTTTGACGGGCCGAAGATATCTACAATTTTTAGAGAACTATATTCAAAATAATATCAACGATTTACCTGAGAACATCAGGGAAAATATGTTTTGTCAGCAGGATGGTGCAGGACCACATAACGCTAATATTGTTCGGCAATATCATAGTAACACCTATGGGCAGAGATGGATTGGAACAAATGGTCCAATAAGATGGCCAGCCAGATCGCCCGATTTAACCCCTATTGATTTTTATTTATGGGGTCGCATAAAATCCAAAGTATACTCGAGGAGACCAACTTCTTTGGAGGACTTGAGAGAAAGAGTTAAGCGTGCATTTCAGGAAATTCTTGCTCACGAATTGATAAATGTGATGAGGTGTACAATAAATAGAACTAGTCTATGTGTTAGGGAAAACGGGCAACACCCCGAACATATCATTGGTCATTTATAAATTAAATGACTTTTCAATGGTTGTGAAACTTTTCTATTGAAAACAGGATAATGGTATTGTGAGTAATAATTTATACGTTGAATATTTCACTGTTTCAGTCGTGATTTATTCAAACAGTTTGATTATATTAAAGTTATCTTTTCTGTAATGGGTTTATGATCATTACATATTGTCAAGTTGATTATTTTTACCATTCTGAAGTAAAGTTTGAAAGAATGAATAAATGTCAAGTTACATACCAATTTTTTCAGATTGATTTCATTTTGTTAGATGGCTTTCTACCGTTTTGAACAAAAATAAAGTGGTACATAATGTATATCCTTGAATGGGTAATTAAATTCTCTATCGAATAGCAAGATGGCCCTCGGTAAATACCATTTAAAAAAATCGTTTAAAAGGCGTACAGAAAATTTCAATTCCTGCTGTAGGATTTGTTATTGATCTTATCGATGAAATGACTATTTATTTATTTATTTATTTATTTATACTGATTACAAACAGACTATGTCTAATAACATGTATCAGTTGGAAAATTACAAACATACAGAAGCGAAGTATAACAATTATACAGATACAAATACAGATACAAATATATATATATATATATATATATATTAAAAACAATATTAGAACTATTAAAATATTTAAAATTAATGTACAAACATCACAAGGCATTTATACTATCCTGGTTGTATCTCAAATGGGAGAGTAGTGAGGTCTTAGAGATATTAAGGAAATCAATTTCTCCTGTTCTCAAGAGGTTGTTAACACTGACTAAGCATTTGTTAATGGGGGCGCTTAAATTGTGAATTTTGAAGGGGCTATTTCTGATTCTCAGTCTTATGTCTGGTACGTTGAAGTGAATGTTCATCAGTATATCAGGTACATTGATCAAGTTGTGTAAGATATCAAAGACGAAAAGAATCTGGATCCTTTCACGTCGTTCGCTCAAAGTCATAATTTCAAAATCTCTTCTTTGGTTTTCGTAGGATATACGCAATGGGTATATTCCATATTTTTTAGAAGTGCATGGATCTTAGAAATTTTTTTTGAATTTTTTCAAGCATATCAGAATATGTTATGGTCTCAGGGTTCCAAATAATACAGCAGTACTCTAACTTAGATCTAACATAGGAATTAAATAGTATTATAGATGTTTGGTATTTAAAATCATGGCTTGATCTCAAGATGAAGCCGAGTTTTCTGTAGCACTCAAAGCTAATTCTGCTAATATGTTCATTGAACGACAATGTTTTAGTAAAAACAACACCCAGATCCTTGATTCTATCTAGAGATTCCAACTCGACATCATTGATGGTATAGTTTCCGACTATTTCTATTTTTTTTCTAGTGTATGATACTATTTTACATTTTGACTCATTTAGTGATAGGTCATTATCATCGCAGTACCTACAGATTGCATCAATTATGCCTTGGAACTTTTTTGTGTCTTCTACTGATATTATTTTGAGAAACACTTTCAAGTCATCTGCATATAGAAGAAATTTTGTATCTTCATGATAGTCATTGATATCATTGATGAACATGACAAAAAGCAACGGTCCCAGTATCGAGCCTTGGGGTACACCCGAGGTACTAGTAAAACTCTCGGACTGACAGTTATTATATTTAACAAAGTTAGGACGATTTGTCAGATACGATTTTATAATGCGACTAATTTTTCATCGAATGAAAATGATGTTAACTTATTCAGCAAAACATTGTAATTTATCAAATGCTTTTGCTAGGTCCGTGTAAATGGTATCAATTTGATAGTTAGATATTTCTTTGGAGACATACTCGCTAAAGACGCAAAGGTTTGTTGTGGTTGATTTTTTATTTATGAACCCATGTTGTTCCTCTAAGAGTACTGAAGATATGTGTCAATTTATTTTTTTATGCATTGTTTTCTCAAATATTTTTGAGGGTGATGGTAAAATAGTGATGGGCCTATAGTTTGTTATTTCATTGGTTTTGCCAGATTTATGAATTGCAATTATACGTCCCACTTTGAATCTTTCAGGAAACATATTAGACTCCAATGATCTATTGAAAATAATTTGTAGTGGTGATGATAATAGGTCAGCGAATGCTTTGAAAAAGTAGGCTGGTATTCCATCTACCCCCATTGCCGCCTTGTGTTTCAATGATTGAATGGCCTCTGAAATATCAGATATTTCAATGTTTTTAATTTGTAGGTTAGTAAGACCATAATCTTTATGTTCGGTTTCCCTAGAGATGAGTGTACTTTCACTATATACTGACTTGAAGTATTCCTATGAGTTACTGATGTAAATTAGTATAGATTTTAACCTGATCAAGGCCTCCTGGGCTAAAATAAATATTTTGTTTTTCAATTGTAAAATAAAAGTTTGTCAACCCTGTTGTATGTAATTTGAGCAGTAGAATCCGAAAAACATCAAACATACAGGCTGTTCCATTTGAAAAATTGAAGTTGGGGCTATTCTGGCGAAACCGGAAGTTGGTCATTTTGTTTTCATATGTCTGTCAATCCGAAATTGTGTCTCATTCAAATCGGTTGATAAGTGAAGGAGATATAGGCATGGCCCTAGTCCCATTGTCACCCGGTATAGGTATATAGTCCAAGATCCCAGAGCCGACAAACCTACGTCTCTTGACATGTTTTTTGGGTAACCTTCCACAGTCTGAAAATGAAAATATAATCAGGAAATACGTCACTTTCAAACTTTTTTGGCAGATCTCAATTGACATCCGTCAGTTGAAAAAGCGAAAAAGACTCTGCGAGAAAAAATCCAAATTATAAAACAATTAAAGGAGATTTAGAAGATTTTGAGAACGGGGGCAGATATAGTCCCCGAAACGTCAAGCAAAAACTATATAGAGAAGTATCTATGGAATTTTTTTAAAAATTTTTTTGATAGGCAAATTCAGAAAACGACAAGTTATTGACCTATCGAATCATTTTTCTATAGGAAATATAATTTGGTGAACGCAATAACTTATCGGGGTGAACTAATTATTTTGCCCTTTCTACACTTGTATAGATTTTCCTAATTATATTTTCATTTTCAGACTGTGGAAGGTTACCCAAAAAGAAAGAAACGTTGTTCCTCCACAAAAAACCACATTCATTCAAAACCTACGTCATTTTAGCAAAGCTACGTTAAAGTATGCTAATATTCTGAAATTTAACAGACTGAGACAGCCGAGCGGTCTAAGGCGCCAGATATAAGAGATTTAAGCTCGAAAGAAAATATGGGTTCAAGTCCAACCACTTGAAGGTTTTTTTTTTTATTTGTTCCCTTCGAAATTGAGAAATGATTTGTTTGGTTTTTTTTATTTGAATATTCGTCCCAAAACAAGTCATTTTTCAATTTCAAGGAAAAAAAAAGCCGTCAGTGGTGGGATTTGAACCCACGCCCCGTTTCGAGATCCAGAGCTCAAATCTGTTAAAGCTGGCACCTTAGACTGCCCAGCTATCTCGCTATATTAAGTGTCGAAATATTTCTATACTTTAGGTGAGTAGGTGAGTAGGTAATGTTTTTATTACCTTTTTGTACTTGCTATCTGTAAAACGACACCGCTTTTAAGCTAGCAAGAAGTCATACATTTTTAACTACATTTCACACTATTCATACTCAAAATTTCAGCTTTTCTAAAATGACGTAGGTTTGCCAGCTCTAGGATCTTACTCTAATAGTATTGCATTGGTATAATGACAATTAAATGTGATGGAATAGAAAACGTCAACATTCAAAGCGAAAAATATTGAGGAACTATATAACGTGTGTTTAGATGATTATATCCTTTTTTGGACATAATTTATTATGTTTTTTGTATGACGAAGTTGGATAATAGTTTGCATTAAATATGTGGCACGTCAATTTGAAATAAATAATGCCTAGTAAGTATTATCAGGAATAAAATACCTTCTACTGTGGAGGAGTTTATAAAATGGAATGGATATATAGGTGTAGTATTTCTTGGCATTACGTGACGATTTTTACGGGTCAACAATCTACTGCAAGCCGCGTGAAGGTACTTTTTTCCTTCCGCCCCACTGCCCACGCATTTTTTATCATTCATTTAAGTCCTATTATACAGTCCCTTGATTTAGGGACCTAAGCCACAAAATAATTCATTGAACTCAGCTAATTGAAGTCAATCTGTTGTTGGCAAGCTCAAACACGTTTTTTATTCAGAATGAATGAGAGAGAACTAAGAAGGAAATCTGGAACTTATTCAGTATAAAAAGTTACAGTTTTAGAAAAGAGTTACATATTGGAAACATAAATAGTATAGAATCAGTGAAAGTGATACCAGAATTCAGGGTCATCAGAGTCAGTAATATCTGGCAAGTTTAAAATATGTTGGAGATTGTAAGACAAATGTTTGGTCGCATTTCTGAAGTCCATGCCAGTTGTGTAATTTTAGAGATCAAAAAGTAAACTTGAATTTCATGAACAATAGTTTTCCTAATTAATTAAAAAGGCCAGTGGTACATTAATTGTATCAACTGGTACATGTGTGGTTCACATCTAAAAAGTGTAGCATAGTTTTTCGAGAGTGTCGATGTGAAATGTTAAGTAATTTTGGTGAGATCTGGTCATTTGTTTTGATTCCAAACAAGTTTTTTTTTGTAATGATTTATGTTTTCATTAATCTGATTGCTTATTCCATTTCAAATATACAGGGTATATATATATATCGATGAGTTAACGTGCGGAAGAAAGGGGTGAATGGTAGTTTTTCTATAGGCCGAAATATTTGTATGCCTTAAAGTATTTCGCCATTGAAAAAGACAGAAGAAATATAACTTTAGGATGAATCGGAAATGATGATTTGTCCGGTTTTCAACTTATTTAAATTCTCTACTGTTACTTTAATTTTTCACCATAATTTCTCCCATGATTTAGAAATGAACTGTTTATTACTTACTTTGTCTCAGTGCGATGATCACCCATCGTACATCATCCCTATGCATGAATTTGAATGCAGAATCGCCCGAAATCTCTTCAATCATATATCCGGCTACTATTGAAATTCGTTGATCGCAACCTATTATACGTCCATCTATGAGGTGCCTTGTCACATATTCTTCTTTCGAAGCTTCTACCAACATTTCCAACAAAGGCTCGGGTTGACTCATCTTTACAAACAATACCATTACCTGGAAAAAATATGTATTCAATCCGAAATTTCTACAATGCTACTACGAATGGATTATCAAATTTTTCACTCTGAAATAATTCGAATAATATAATTTTACGTAGATATTGCGGAAGTCACGACGAAAAACTCGTTATATTTTCGACTATCATGCTCAGGGGCGCGCCAACTATGTGGCGAATGTAGGCAAAAGCCACGGGCGGCAAAATCTAAGGGCGGCAATTTGGCTAATTAAACCCTACTAACGACCTCTCCTTTCTAATGCCGCGGCTCCAATTCATGTTTAATGCGTGTTTCTCTTTCGGTACTCTTTTGCTATTAGCGATAGCGGCTAGCTTAAAAAGTTTCTAGTTTGTTCTGCAAATATAGTTGATTAGATAGTCAGTGAGGTGAATATTTCAGTGTAAAAAATGGTAAGTAGTGTAACTAAAACTAATATACGGTATATTTTATTTTTACTATTCTACGCTTAATTCTAATTAAAATTTCTGAAACATGTTCTATATCAAAACTCAGTAGTTTTCGAGATATTTGACATTTAATTTTTTTTCCCATAAAAGGCAATTAACAATATGGTTAATAATTTGTAAAGTATTTTTAGGTATTTTTTATTCAAGGTCCTGTAATACATACTAATGCATATTTATTTTCAACAAATGTTGTACAGGATGTTCAGAAAATGTAATCCAATTTGTTGGTAAAGACAGATGTGAAACAAATTTTTTTCAAATAGATCAACCATGTAACATATCCTTTATCAAAACTCATCTGTTTTCGAGATATTTAACGTTTAATTTTTTTTTCCAAAATACGTAAATAAGATTGCTAACACTATGACATTTCCTATTTTAAGGAAAAGGGCAAAAAAGAAAACGATAATCAGTTCCGCCAACAAAGACGGCATAAAATGGAAGAGAAGTAAAAATTAGCTGATTCTTTGAAGAAATATTTGAAACCGTCCGAAATAAGTGTTCTTCCTGAACTTGAAAATACCGACGATGCTCGCCCTAGTTGTTCCTCAGCCCAAAGTTCCTCATTTGTTTCTGATTGTAATAATATAAATAGTATCCAGGAACATCATACTGAAAACGTTCCATCAGCGGCAATATTACTATTTTCTAACTCCACCGTAATATCTGATGACCCTGGAGAGTGGCCCGAAATAATTACATCCGCAGATGCAAGATTTTTAACGCAAAAAGGACCCCATCAAATTACGAATTGGATCTATCCAGTAAACTCACAAGGCCGAAAGTTTTCTGCCAGATGTTTTTATCGTAACCTCACCAATGGAGAGAAAGTTAAAAGGGAGTGGATGATTTACTCAACAACAAGACATGCGGTTTACTGTTTCTGTTGCAAACTTTTTGGTAAGTCTTTGTCCAACTTGTCTAATAAGGAAGGGTGTTCTGATTGGAAACATTTGTCACTAGTGCTAAAGAGACACGAAAAGAGTGACTCCCATAAAAAAATATCGGATATTGGTTAAACTTATCAAATATGTCTCTCTCTCAAATAAATTCTCTTCACATAGGGACATCCACTCCCATAATACACGAGGTCAGGATAAGCTACTACACTCTCGCAAAAGGATAAATAAATCAAGAGTCTTAGGCATAGACCAGTATAATGCAATACCACATGTCATATCATCCCTACCCAAGGAAAAATTCAAATCAAAGATGAAAAACATCTTGAAAAACATGTGCTTATAAAGTATTGAGGAGTTCTACACAAACATAGGCACGATAGGAGGAGAAGATTAACTCACCTGTGTATACAAGTTGTCTATTTTTAATTATTGTTCTGTCTTATATGTACTTGTCTTATATGTACTTGTCACTAATGCGTATACATATAGGCTTTTTTCTTTCTCTGTAATTCTGACGTTTCCACAAATGTAAATTTAAAGGATGAATAAATATTGTATTGTATTGTATTGTATCTAAGGGAGTTACTATGAATGAAAGTCAATCACGTTCATTGATGTACAAAAAAAATACTGGTATCGTGTCATTGAAAGAATAATTTCAGCAACGCAGTTTTTATGTCGTCAATGTTTAGCTTTACGTGGTAGATCTAACAAATTATATGAAAATAATAACGGAAACTTCTTAAAATTAATATAAACGTTCACCAAATTTGATTCTGTAATGGAGCAACATGTTCGACGCACACATACAAATCAAAGCAGCATCAGCGGTATGACAAACTATTTAGGCGATAAAATTCAAAATGAATTGATGAATTTAATCGGCTCAAAAGTAAGAACTACTATTTTAGATCTAGTAAGAAAACATAAATATTACTCTATAATCCTCGACTGTACACCGGATGTGAGTCATACGGAACAATGAGGTAGTTTTGAGGTTTGTTTTATTAAACGAGTTGACGAAAAAAATGGAAATACGTGAACATTTCATTTTATTTTGCCCTATACTTGATTCTAGTGGTGCTGACTGGTATAACTATGTGACAGATTTATTAGTAGAATTAAATTTAAGTATATATGATTTGCGAGGACAAGGATATGATAATGGAGCAAACATGCGTGGAATACACAGTGGATTACAAACACGCATCTTAAATATTAACCCGTTTTTTGTTCCTTGTTCGGCGCATTCATTAAATTTAGTTATTAACGATACTGCAAAAAAAATTTTTGAGGTCCGGATTCTTCGACATTGTTCAAGAGATATGTGTTTTTTTCCGCGTCAACCAAAAGATGGTCAATTTTGAAAACGTGCCTTACAGATTTAACTTTAAAACCACTATCTGATACACGCTGGTCCAGTAGAATAGACGCTATTAAACCTTTGAGATATCACATTGGTGAGGTTTATGATGCTCTTTTAAGAGTAATGGATTCATCCGCATATCCAAAAGATTTTAGTACATCACACCTAGCTCGATCGCTCGCCACAAAAATCTAAAACTACAATTTTTTATGCTCTGTAGTAATCTGGTACAATATTTTATTTAAAATCAATTTTCTAAGTAAATTAAAGCAGAATGAAAGTATAAATCTAAAAGCTTGTTTAGACTGTCTAAACAAAATAAAAACATTTTTTTTAGACTCAAGAGATGGGATTTAGCGAACTTCTGTAGACGCCAGGGAGCTGGCCGAAGAATTAGAAACTGAATCAAATTTTTTATCAACACAAACAGTTCGTCAAAGAAAAAAAAGATTGATTGAATTATGAAAGTACTGACGAACCAATAACAGACCCGAAAATGAATTACAAAGTAAAAGTATCCTTCTCTATACTAGATACGACCTTATCATCTCTTAATGAAAGATTCAAGGGGTTGGAGCAATTCAATAATATTTTTGGATTTATTTATCAAATGTTCAGCTTGAATGAAGAAGAATTAAGAAACTCGTGTGAAAATTTATCATTTTATTTGAAAGATGAAGCACGCAAAGAATCAGATATTGATGCAAATGACTTATTTGATGAAATTATTTGTTTAAAATGCCACTTACCAGAGCAAAATGAGTTAGATCCTCAGTTAATTCTTCAACACATTTTAATGAACAATTTTATTTCAACATTTCCAAATACTGCAGTGGCAATACGAATTTTTTAACGCTACCAGTATCTGTAACGCCGGGAGAAAGGTCTTTTTCAAAATTAAAATTAATAAAAACTTTTTTTACGATCAACTATGGCACAAGAGAGACTCAGTGATTTGGCAATTATGTCCATAGAAAGTGACCTTATGGATTGAATTCCTTTAGGCGAGTTGATTCAAGATTTTGTCAAAAAAGGCAACAATAAGTTATTTTGTTCTTTTTTTTCTGTTATGTAACATTTTTAATGTTGTGTCAGTTTTGTTATTGCTTTGCTTTTTTACATTCTTCGTTAATCGTTATGTTATAGGGATGAGTAGTCAGGTATCATGCTGATTAAAATCAGTACACTTTTTTTATTTGAGCTTTTGGAAATACTCATTTCCCTTATTTGCAAACATCAAATGATAATGATGATTTAAAATTATAGATTATACCTTATACGGTATATAAATTAATACATATTTCATTTCAAAATTAGATAAGTAATAGAGATTATTTAAATTTTTTGTGTACCCCCTTATCTGATGTATTAGTCCCAAAATTAAATATAGGTATTAGCACGTATTTTAATTTGATTTATGTGTACCCACCCATGTATACATTTTTACTAAAAAAGGGGTAAGGGGTGTAAAATTATATTTTGCCCACAAGCGACCGCATGGCTTGGCGCGCCCCTGAGTATGATTCATGCTCTCCAGAATCCATAATTTTTTTCAGTTTGAAAGTTTATATACAGAACTATCAGGAGTTTGCGGTTTGCGCAATCCATTAACATTCATTTCTATATATTGTTACGGAAATAAAAATAAGTAGAGTCCTGAATTAGAATTCACCTTAATTTCGATTCAGTGCAGTGCGATCGAATATTGAGTTATCAGAGTAGATTACTGTGATGTATGTGAAGTTGAATAAACGGATATAAATTTAATAAATGATTTTTAGCTCAGCAATAGGTATTTTTATAAAATATACCTAAAAATGCAATTCAATTCTTCAATTAACATTGATATTATTTATCTGATAACCTGTTACATTACACATCGTAAAAATAGGTAAAAAATCTATATAATAAAAATGAATCTCGAATTTTTGTAAGCGCAAAACCATTTTTTTTAATGTTCGTAATAGCCCGAGTATGGTTGATACGGAAATAAAAATTGGAAAAGTTTCCGGGAAAATTGAAAAATTCGGGTATACAGTGCTTCTCAAAAGTCCCCTCCCCCCCTCTTATTTTTGGAACGATTATACATAAACAAGTAAAATTTGGAAACTGAATATCAAAGGTTGTAAACTTCCCTACTAGTGATGATAGATGACGAAATCGTCAAAGATAACGTCACAAGGCCATTGTGACCAATAATTTTAAATGGAAACCTACGGCAAGCGACACCTCTTTTAAAAGGTATCGAAAAAACCTATTCAATGATACTAATTTTGTTTGTTTGTTTGTGTTTGTGTATTTGTTTTTGTTTGTTTGGCAACTCGCTTTTAAAAAACGCAAAGCTGTGATGAATTAAATCAGTTAATACTAAAATTCCAAATTCAAGCTCCGCCTCTGGATAGTTGTCAAATAAGCTGACGTTTTTGTTAGTCTCCCTAATTCGACGTTTTTGTAATTGTCCAAGTTTTTGTACATTTAATAATTTGTGTATTGTTGATCGAACGTTTAACTGATTTAGCAGCTTTTGGTACTTTTGATATTTTTGTACATTTTAATAATTTGTTAAACTGTTGTGAGCCGAACGTTTAAGTGCTTCAAGAAGCGAAATGGTACGTGCTTTGGGTGATTAAGTAGCAGCGATCCTAATTCTTGGTGAAACTGGACAAAATATTCATGCAGCAGAACGCATTTTTAATGAGAGGTTTCCCGATCGCCCCGTTTCGAGGACTTATTTAAGGGAGCTTCTTCGTAAGTTTGAAACAACGGGTAGTATTAATGATGCGAAACGATCTGGCAGACCACAAATTTCTGATGAGAAAAAAATTGATATACTGGCAGAAGTAATAGTTAATCCTACTTCTTCAACAACTCACGTTGTATCTACATGTGAAGTCAGTCGAAGTACAGTACACAGGGTGTTGAAAAAAAACAAATTTCATCCATACAAATTGAAAATGGTTCATCAACTCTCAGACGACGACCCAGACCGAAGACTAGAATTTTGTGAAAATATGGAAACTAAAATTAACCAACAGCCAGACTATGTCAAAACAATTTGTTTTAGTGACGAAAGTACTTTCTATCTAAATGGAAATGTAAATACACAGAATGTGAGGTATTGGAGTGACGCAAATCCTCACCTGTTTCGTGAAACACATACCCAGTTTCCCCAGAAGGTGAATGTTTGGGCAGGTATCCTGGGAAACCATATCGCTGGGCCTCTTATTTTAAATACCAATTCAACTGGTGAGGTTTATCTAGAGCTGTTGCAAAACGCAATAGAACCGTTAATCCTTGAAATTTTGGAAGATAATCCAGATGAATTCGGCAATTTGGAAATAACATTTCAACAGGATGGTGCTCCTCCACACTATTACGGTGCAGTAAGACGGTATTTGAATGAGGAGTATCGTGGTAGATGGATTGGACGACGAGGTTCAACGGAATGGCCAGCTCGATCACCGGACCTCACACCTTTGGTTTTTTTCTGTGGGGGTACCTTAAATCGTGGGTTTACGCCACTGAATCTGACAATATTGACGTTTTAAAACAACGTATTGTTGCAGAATGTGAGGCTGTTTCCGCAGACACATTTGCAAAAGTACGAGAAGAGTTTAAAAATAGGATATTTCACTGTCAGGAAGTGAATGGAGGTCACTTCGAGCAATTTCTTTAAGTAGATACTGATTCTTAAATCTGTAATTAATATCATACTGAATGGAATTTAAATTTTAATGTTTACTAATGAGCCATTAAAACTGCCATAAACACAAACAAAATTAATATCATTGAATAGGTTTTTTCGATACCTTTTAAAAGAGGTGTCGCTTGCCGTAGGGTTCCATTCAAAATTATTGGTCACAATGGCCTTGTGACGTCATCTTTGACGATTTCGTCATCTATCATCACTAGTAGGGAAGTTTACAACCTTTAATATTCAGTTTCCAAATTTCACTTGTTTATGTATAATCGTTCCAAAAATAAGAGGGGGGGAGGGGACTTTTGAGAAGCACTGTATAAGAAATTTGGCGAAGAAAAGACTATCGAGTCATTTATTACCAAACGAGGAAATAGCTCAGCGGTTACACTGTCGCCTAACAAGCAGAAGGTCACAGGAACAAATCCCGCTCGATCACATTTTTTTTATTTTATAAAAACAATGGCTGGACCGATTTGACTAATTGCTTTTTTGAATGTTCGTAATACTCCGAATGATGTTTTTAGGGAAAGAAAGGATATTTAGAAAAGCTCATAACTTGAGAACGGCTGGACCGATTTGGTTAATTTTTTTCGGAAAAAAACAGGATAACCGAAAAACTGGATAACGGGATAACAGGAAAGCGGGAAAACAGGATAACGGGATAACGGAAGAAAGCGATAACGGGAAAACATGATAACGTGAAAATGGGATATAACGATAAAATGGGATATAACGATAAAATGGGATATAACGATAAAATGGGATATAACGATAAAATGGGATATAACGATAAAACGGGATGTAACGGGATAACTGGAAAATGGGATAACGGGAAAACGGAATAACGGGAAAACGGAATAACGGGAAAACGTAATAACGGGAAGCCTGCAGAAGAACACCGACCAAGATGAAACAACACAAAAAAAAACGGATTTTTTTTTACGCGGACGGTTTTCTGGAAAAAAAAACGTCTGTCGGGTCAGCAAGTAAAAACATAAATGTAATTCTTTACTTAATATTTGATGGCATATGTCGTTAACGTCCTTGAACATATTTGTCTGAATTCAACTTTTTTATATTAAACCCATACATTCATGTAACCCCCTCCCCTTTTTAGAATATTGCTCTCCGTTTTTGGCTGATAATGGACCTTTTATAGGTCCGAAACATGTACCGTCCCTGATTAAGAGGGAAATAAACATTTTGAACACTTTGACATACGATGGACTTTTTTCACAAATTACACCAAATATGTTTTATGTAGGGACAAGACACCATATGCCGATAATTTTTACCTACAAAACATTTTTTCAAATAATTTTATCCAACGTAGATCAAAAGATACAATACTGCGTTTTTGAGAACCCCATTTTCTTCTTATCTGTCCGCGAACGTGTTAACCCCTTCTATACAGAAATACCTACGCCCTATCCCAAGTCGCTAGCAGCATTTTATACTTGAAATGATATAACTATAGTTTTTCAACAAATCCCCTGGGTTTGACGGGAACCCCCTGGCAGTTCATTTATGAACTCGTGTAGGCGAGAGAGAACTGAAACATAGAGTTCTCATGAAATTAATTCCAAACCAATGTTTTCCAGGTGGCACACCTGGGAATTAAATACGGCTCTCTACCTCATACACAGGGCCGGATTTAGAGGTCCAGAGGCCTCGGGGCAACAAAGGAGCGGAGGCCCCCTCGCCCCAAATTATTTTCCAAATAAAATGAACAGTCGAGTTTTTCAATAAATAATTTATTGTGAAACCAAGTAGATTCTCTTAGTATTTAACAAACACATATAAATATAATCGGAAACAAGAATTATCTGTAGGCTGTAGGTAAAGGTAAAAGAGCAAAAAAAAATATCAAAGGAAAAGATGTTTACTAGTTGGAATTTGAAAGATGTTTGTTTCCGAAGTCTCTATTGTGGGGGCCCCCCGTTTGTGGAGGCCCCGGTTGCCTTCCCCTAAATGCTGCCCTGCTCATACAGGTATTCGTTCAGGTTCCAATTGTTTCTCGATCCTTCGCAGAAAAATTTCGGCGGAATTTTATCAAACATCATTACACAGACAGATGGAATCAGATTGTACAGAGTGGAAAGTACCAATTTATGGTCGCAAAATCTGTTTCTTAGTTGACTTATTAAGTCATCTGAGGTCCGAACAGCAACTTTTATTCGGAAATACTTCTCAGGATCATTAGTTGGAATATTACGAATAGTTTATATTAAGAAAAACTAAGGGTAGTTAAACAAAATTGAAAAATGTTAATTAGTGTATGGGATGTACATAAGACTACCTGATTTTCACCTTATTCCAGATTTACAGATTTCGAGGGGGGGTTTAACCTTAACCCCCCCACCCCTCTGGGTACGGCCTTTATGACAAACAAATGTTTATGCCATATAAAAGAACTGTAACAACACTGTGGTTTATTATGCAATTTTGTACTTACTGGGTGTTTCGAAATATGGATTCTGTCAAAAATAAACAGACATTTCTATATATAAAGTAAAAATTTCAAAATCAGTAAAGTATTTCATTCAACCGTTATTACGATAAGTCCTTAATGAGCCAAAAAAAATGTATTAGGGCCAATGTATGCAATAATATCACCATCATGTAACATCTGTTATTAATACCAAATGGAACTGAAAGTAAAAATAAAATAAACCTTCTTAGTCTCAGTAACTAAGCTCCTAAACTAATGTAAGTAACTAATTTTGAGTCGGCGCCAAACAAACAAGCAAATGAATTAGGTAAGGCGTAAAATGATGGCATCGAGTTGGGCGGTGACATTCTGATAATTTTTTTGAAGTATGTTCGTTGATTGTTTGTTTGGCGCCGACTCAAAATTAGTTACTTACAATAGTTACCGAGACTAAGAAGGTTTATTTTATTTTCTACTTTTCAGTTCCGTATTTCGTCGGTTTAATTTTTTGTTAAAAAGTTTTTATTTTTCAATTTTTTGTGACTGAAATCTACTAATTACTAACTGCTTGTTTTTTGATTACTTCCAAAATACTTACTTACCCACCTTACTTCAACTATTACCAGTTAAATGATATGATTATCTACTTTTACTATTTGTTGTAATATAAATTATTTTTGTTGTTTTGGTTAGTTCATTTCATTACTTTGTATATCATTCCATCATCTCATAGAATATAATAATTGCGATAATGACACTAGCGATCTGTCATTGTCAACTACATATATGTGCCAATGTTCACAAGTGAAAAATCAATTATCCCCTATTTTTCTACCCGTAAGGGTGGATAATTCCATTCGAAATCCAAATATGAGGTATACCCTATCTATTAAAAAAAGAATCATCCAAATCGAAGAACCCAGTACAAAGTTATGCCTGATAGAATCGGTTAACGGACCAGAATTCAGAGGGTGAGTGATCAATATCCTTCATGTTGCTACCCTTAGGGGTGGATTTCACCTTTTAAATTCAAATGGGACTACCTTCGAAGTACACCCTATCCACTGAAAGAATTATCGGAATCGGACGCCTCAGTAAAAAGTTATGCGTGATCATCCATAAAAAAAATATTGGAAAAAAAATATACGGGTCCACTAGAGAACCTCCTCTTTTTTTGTTTCGTCGGGTAATAAAATCGAGTTGAATCTGTACATTTCAATGGGAGCATTTATGCAACTTTTTTAGTTCTAGTCTCAATTATTATCAGTACTATAAGTACTTCAAAATAATCAGGTTATACATCGATAACTTGTTTCATAATTACAAAGAGTGTCAGTTTGACAGTTTAAAACTGACACGATAATTATGCAGGAAGTTTGAGATGTATAACCGTATTTATTTTGAAGTACCTATTGTATTTGATACGATTATTTTTTGAGTAAATTAAGTAAATATAAACAATTTATTAATTTAAATACAAATTGGTACAATGGAAATTAAAATTATTATATACTAAGTTTTTTTAACTGAGTTATTTTCTGCGCTGGAAACGTGGCTACTGCTCATTGAAGTGCTGGAAATACCGAAGGTATTATTACTTGAACCTGTAGCGTTTTTAAAATTGGATTTCATCCTATTTATTATGTTTTGGTGATGTTGTTCATCTAACTGTAGGTAGGGTTTGATAGAATTGCTATTACCATGTCCTGTTATTTTAATAAGTTCTTGTTCCGATACACCTGCTTTTGCCAATTGTGAAACAGCAGTGGCTCGGTGAGAATGATTTGAAAATGTTTTGTTTGTCATATTTGAATTTGCCAATTCTGCAGATATGCAAATGAAATTTGCTGAGTTTTAAGAGGTAGTTATTGCGCATTTTTTGACATGCAATTAAGAATTTTATGTTCATCATTAGCGCGCATATGGGTAATGATCTTAATTTTTTTAAAGAAAAAATGGTACGCCACTAAGACATTTTAAATTAAAAATCATTTTTGGTTTCCCCGTTCAATTTGTGACAAAAAATCCTTGCCTTTTTTTCGTATGGGGCGCCTTTTTTATGCAAAAAAATAAAACATCTTAACGCATATTTTTCATTTCTTTAATACATTATCAAGAACTACCTAATACAATAACGTTGAACCAGAACAATAACAGAAAATAATACTAATAAATAAATAGGCGCAAAGCTACAACAAATGTTCAAAATGACCTCCCTCAGACGTGAAACAAGATTCAACTCTTCGCCTCATTGATTGTCGTATTCGCGCAAATATTCCTGGTGTATTTCTTATTGTCTCACAGCCGGCTATAATTCGATTCCTCAGGTCCTCAACATTTTCGACGGGAGTGGAATGAACTAATGACTTAAAAAAACCCAAATGCAAAAATCTAGAGGATTTAAATCCGGAGATCGAGCAGGCCAATGTTCCGTACCTCCCCTAAGTATCCAACGATTTGGATATACTATATCTAAGTGATAACGTACAATAATGTTCAAATGCACTGGTGCACCATCATTCATGAACCAGTAGTGTTGTCTCAGCTGTAGAGGAATTTCTTCAAGAAGAACAGGTAATTTTTCCTGTAAGAAATTGAGGTAAGAGTCGCCTGTTAGTCGTTGTGGGAACTGATGTTGAAAATGAGCTTCAAAGATTCCATGTGGATTTTCCTCAGCCTAGAGGTGAATGTTATGGAAATTTCGTATACACTGTCGTCCAAAATTAGCCTCGTCAGTAAACAAAACGCCATTTAAAAAATTAAGAATTTGAGCGATTTGATAAAGAATCCAATGGCAAAAAACTAGGCGCGGAAAAAGTCTCTAGGTAGTAGAGCTTGCACACGTTGAATATGAAACGGATACAATTGGTGTTCTTTAAGAATTTTAAATACCTACAGTGAAGTTGCTTACATTCAGTATGTTGGCAATTTTTCGAGTTCTTGTTTCAGGTGACTCAGCAATTAACTTGAGAACTGCTTCTTCTAGTTGCACAGTTCGTAATTCTCGAGCGCGCCCGCAGTCAGCCGTTTGTTTCTTAAATGTACCATTTTCGCGCAAACGTTGGTGAAGACGAGCAAATATTGTGTGATGGATACAACTCAGCATACAATCGTCGAGCTTGCCGACCATTTCCATTACTTCGACCATAGACAAAATGCATGTCTGACAATTCCGCATTTGCATAATTTCCCATTCTTTTCGATAAAAGAAAAACCAATTACTTATTATCATTGATGTTATACCAAACTATAAGCTTAAAAATTAAGAAACGCTAATTTGACATTTCGTTGAAATATTCGTATTTAACAGAATGTTGACAGTAGCCTACTAGCATCGCTACTAGATAA
Source organism: Gonioctena quinquepunctata (assembly GCA_018342105.1). Lineage (NCBI taxonomy): Eukaryota > Metazoa > Arthropoda > Insecta > Coleoptera > Chrysomelidae > Gonioctena > Gonioctena quinquepunctata. The sequence goes on along the minus strand of JAFIRS010000232.1, from coordinate 763,426 downwards.
TGTACTAAAGTAATGACAAATACGCGTTAAGATGTTTTATTTTTTTGCATAAAAACGGCGCCCCATACAAAAAACGGCAAGAGAGATTTTTTGTCACAAATTGAAAGAGGAATTCAAAATTGAAATATCTCAGTGGCGTACCATTTTTTTCTTTAAAAAAATTGAGATCATTACCCGTATGCGCGCCAATGATAAACATAAAATTCTGAGTTGCATGTCAAAAAATGCGCAATAACTACCTCTTAAAACTCACCAAATTTCATTTGCACATCTCGACCGGTTTCAGAGCAATAAATAAATGTCAGTTTTTAAGAAAAACGTTAACAGTCCGTATCTCGGAAAATGAAGCATTTGTGGACAAAAGTTGTATAGCAAACTGTCATTATTTTTTCATGCAGAATCACCCCCTGAAGTTTGTCGCACTTATTCACTAACACTCTGTATTTAGATCACGCATGTGCAATGATACCTATTTGACAAATGACATTAAAAATTATTCATTTTGACTTTGGTTTCTGAAAAAATGAGTCTAGAAGAGGAAACTCTTACTGAAATGATTGAAAAATTTCCAATCTTTGGGATGAGAAAGATTTATTTCTCAAAGACAAAATCGACATTAGGAATTCGTGGAAAACAATGGCTAAAATAATGCTGAAGACTGTGATGCATAAATATCAAAATTTCTATAGACAACGACTGAGACTAAAAGTGAGTTTATACAGCATGTAAAATAAAATCAGAAATAAAATAAAGTAAAATTAGAAATAATAATTTTCAGAGTGTTTATAGACCTGAGTAAATTAATGTAAGAAGTAAGAAGCTGTCAATCGAAATTTGGGATTTTATGTTGAGGTAACCTCAATTTCAATGATGTATTCTTGAAAAATTGGTCCCTGTTACTGTTTATTGATTAAAAAAGAAGCCACTGTTGACAACACTAACAATATTATAGAATATTCGTCATCTAAAGACATTATTGGCCAAAAATGAAATTTTTTAAAATGACATTGAACACACCATTTTCCAGTTATGAAAACAAAAACATGTACTAGAACTGAATAGCTATCATGTCAACTATCATCAACTTTCGTCAATTTGTCCAAATTATTCAGTTTGTGTACATGTGCCTAACAACTAGTCAAAGTAAAATAAAATAAAAGATAAAAGTTAACCATTTTCAACTTCTTATTTTATTTCTGTATAAACTTGTTATGGATGTTGTGTAGTTTTAACTTTTTAAATTACTTTATTTTATTTATTTTATTTTACTTGATGTATAAACTCACTTTGAGACAGTGATTGTGATCACGACAATGTTGTATAAATTGACCCACCAAAACTTTGTTTGTTTGGTTATCTACATACTTAACAAGTTCAACATGGTGTATATAAAAACCAGACGGTGAGCCTGACAAGTATCAATTACAGACGTATGTAAACAAAAATATAAAAAAAAATTGCGATGCGTGGCTTTTTTACCCGACTGCGTGACGCAAAGGTGGGTAATGTGTTTATCGTGTATGTATGTTTGTTCTTTTGTGGCGCTCTACCCAAGTAGCACACATAGGTCACACTTCGGTTATACAGACGTCTGCAAGACATTTCGCAAAACTCCGTGACTTATGTCTTGTAATATTCTCAGACGTCGGTATGTATGCCAACACGACAAAAATGCACACTTTTATGACGTCACTTCGACGTTATAAAGTAGTGGTAATGACTTGCCAATATAGACTTATATAAGCCAGTCGCAAAAGGGTTGGATTGAATATTATTATTACGTCGTTATGTGGTCTTAAGTGCAGTCATTATATCATTATGCATGAAGGTCGTACACTTTATATTATAGTATTACAATATGTTAACCATATTAAAACATTTTATATATTATAATATATAATTCAGTCTTCCTTTCCATTTTCATAATACTCCGTGGTAATGTCACTATAAATACTAATGGCAAATGGCCGTGATAGTTGAGATAAAAGTGATTTTCATTTATGTGTGTTAGAGAATTGTTCTGAAGCACTAGTGACCAAGCAAACCCATTTTCACGATCAAAATCGAATTCTACTCACTTAAAATTCATGCGCCTCGTAAATAAAGAGAGATAAATCTTTTTTTCATTTCAGAAAAAGTATGTTCAACATATGACGAAACATACTTCATTTGCTAATCTTTATTGATTTGCTAATCTTTATTGATTTTACCCAGGGTCCCAAATTTTTCATTTTAAATATTGTGACGTAGTCGCTGTGACCAGAAGTGGCAAGTTTTACGAATTGGCGTGGCGAATGTCAAACTAACGAACTATTTAGATTTAGAATGCCAACATTTATCATGAGAGCAAATTATAAATTCATGAAAGATAGTCAAAACAAATACAATCCAAGGGGACCATGGACAGAGTAGATCTTAGGACAGATGCAAGGTAAGTAGTTCAAAGATTTGGCATAACACCACAGGTAGTGGTAATTTCGTCAGGACGATTGTACCATAACCACAAACCTTAGAACTCGGAAAATATCAAATAACTCAATTTTTCAGGTTCTCCTTCTCCTATCAGCCTTGTACTATGATTCCACTTAATATCCAAAACGATCAGACAACTTACACTACTTGGTTCAATATAAACACTATACAAATGTATGGAACCACATACAAGTGATAGTTGCTAGCGTCTTCAGAAGAATAACTCATAACTGATATGGGTAGCCACTAAACTTGAAGTTAAAGGTAGTGAGAATCATCCACTATACAAAATAATCGTGCTAACGGGGTTATTTTTGTTTTCCTGGAAGAGTTTCCGATAGGATCAGAAGGTACCGTCGCATCGAAGCGCTATGACCAGATATCCTTTTTTTCATGAAATATACAATGTACGCATGACAAAAATGAATGAGTGGACTGATAATACCGAGTGTTGACAATACTGGGCCCGTTTGGTACTGAGAGCAAATCTACAACGTAACAGACCTTATCAGTGGTTTCGATTGGACTGGAACTTGTCAAGTGTTTATGCAGTCAGTGCTACCTATCCTTCTTTTTGACATGTAGTAAAGAGTCTCACTTGTTGAAAATATAAGGACTATTATTCAATATATCATTTTAATTGTCTTTCCTTGTTCTGAAATTGTTCCTGTTACATATTTAACTAGGACCAGATAAACTTTTTTTTTGCAGTATCTCGAAAGTCTGAATAATTTTGTCAGCTGTTAATTTCAGAGTAGGTACTTCTTCCTCTTTATATTATTTGAATATAAATATATCTTGTAAGGCAGATTAGATTTTTGCTTCAGCATTTTAATTTATATTTACAATTTATAGAACTAAATACCTTCATAACACAATATAACCAACAAAAAAAATCTAACTGAAGGTACATAATGTAGTCATCACAATCAATGTTCATCTACCTACGGTACATTACATGAGTACGATATGTAGTCATTGAAAAGTTTCAAAAATCTATTCATTAGAACTAAGATGTCTAAAAACCCTGGTGAATGAACTGATTCGATATTGTTTAGATTTTCGAGGGAAAACCACCTGTTACTTCAACAGAGTTTCTCTCTGTGGTAGATGGCGCCGTCCAAAAATGTTTGTTTATATTCTCGCTTAATGTCAGAACTTAATTTCTGCAACATCTTATAAGAAATTATTTTCAGTGTTTTGTCGGTATCTATGCGTTTTCCATCTCTTTGCTTTGAAATCTTGCTTAGCTTATTCCTGAGTTGGTTCTTTAAAAAATCACTCGTTCATCAGTTCATTAGTGCGTGAGGAATTGTTTATTTTCAGGTAGTGTAGTGTGTAAGGATACTTTTTGTAAAATGGGCCCATTTGTATTTTGTGTGGGCAGTATAAAGCCGCAGATTCCAATATTAACCTGTATTCAGAACCAAAAGCAAGTACAAATCTTGACGATTTGACTAATAATGATATGTTCATAGTTCATCATATTGTATGCCTTGTATTTTCTGCAATTTAATGACAATTTCATTTCCAATTCTCCGGTTGTCGAAATGCAGTTAACGTCAAATTCTTTCTTTCTTTCTTTCTTTCTTTCTTTCTTTCTTTCTTTCTTTCTTCATCCTTTAATGGGCTATACCGTTAGGCAATTTACCCAGCATCTTCCAATTACGTAACACAATGTTACGTAACTACGGAACTTCGTCTGCCGGATGCATAAGTCTCGCTCATGGCGATGCTGCATTCCGAAATTTCTTCACTATACGTTCTAAAAACAGTTCACATCAATTGTGGAATGCACGTTTCACGGCAATGGTAAACTGGATACGGGTCCCCTCTTTCCGACAAATCCGTTGTCATCCAGCCTGGTTACTGGCGCAGAGATCAAGAGGACTATATAACTTCACAAACATTTACTTAGATTCACAACTATTTAATTATTTGTGCACATATAATATGGCAAACATTCACATTCCACATTTACTTGACTCCTAACCTAAGAACGCCACCAGTCCTTGACCGTGGTTCGGAGTCGAATCAACCTCAAATTCAAATGGTACATAATACGAAAAACAACACGTCAGTGCTTTCTTTGTGCAATGTCCGGGGGCTTCTAATTCTAGCTTTGCTATTTGTGAAGTTTGACAGATGTCTCTTTTCAACCAATAGTAAAGCTAGAATTAGAACCCGCGAACAGTTCATCTCAAAAAGAAAGCTGAGGAAATAAATATACCCTGTTACTGAATTGAAACTAGGACGAAATTGGCGCCATCTGACACGCTAGTAATCTCTATTATCAAGTAGGCCAAGTGTCGCCAAGTCGACCCCAAACTTCTACAGGTATAAGTGAAAGCACCAGGGTTTTTGAACATCTTAATTAGAACCACATATTAGTCTAAAATCCCGATATAAAACGACCTTCACCGATATGTTAATTTGATGAAACGTATTTTATATTTAATTTAATATGTCAATAAATATATTGCATATGGGTTGCCTAACAAATTTCAGTCCAGGATATGATTACTTAATAATTAAAAAAAATTTTTTTCTACATTTCACCGGTTTATTAGACAAATTCTATACCAATCGAAAGTATGAAGCCCATAGAATATGCAAACGTTAGGTTGCCTATTCTTTTCCTGTCACAACTCTCGGGTAGCCAGGTATAAACAGGTAAATCGATATTAGCATTTTGCACAGGTCTGATTATTGAATTAAAATTGAATGAAAAAAAAGTTATTTAATTATGAACACGGTGGTATAGGGTTGCCTGCAAAAAATCAGTCCGGAATTCCGGTTGTCGAATTTTGAAAAGTGAAATATTGCTGCGATTGAATATGTGCGACTGAGAGGTCCCAACCAACCATCCCATGCGATAGAAGAGGACACAGCTTAATGCAACGGACCCATTATGCGTGAAACTTCAGCCTGAGAACTGCGGTTGGTTCTTAGATGAATATTTAAAACCAGTAGGATTCATTGGGGATCATACACCTTTAAAGATAGAAGACATTGTCGAAAGAACTGAAACGGAGAGTGATGACGAAGAAGGTTCAGAAGTTGGAGATCATAGTTATATGTCCGATGACTCGGAACCTGAATAATTAAAAAAATTTTTTTTTTTTATATTTATAATTGTTTACGATAAACACAAGTTTTTTTTAATTGTTGTTTTTTATTTTGTCTTCTAAAAATAAAGATAAAATTTGCAAGATTAGTATTATATATGTATTACTATAACCTTCTTTTTTACTAAAGATGTATATATACTTTAGTGTCACATAAAATATATACACACATAAATTATTAATTGATTAGGAAAAAATTAAATAACTATTCCTCTATTTTAATAATAAACTACTCCAAAATGATGCACAGCATATACGAGTCTATCGCTATCCTTTTCATTTTCAGGAACAAATAGCATGCACACTCTCTTTCTTTAAATGGACGGACTTCAAACAGCTGCTATGCTGTGTCCTCTTCTATAGCATGGGATGGTTGGTTGGGACCTCTCAGTCGCACATATTCACTCGCAGCAATATTTCATTTTTTGAAAATTCGACAACCGGAATTCGGGACTGATTTTTCGCAGGCAACCCTATACCACCGTGTTCATAATGAAATAATCTTTATTTTCATTTGATTTTAATTCAATAATCAGACCGGTGCAAAATGCTAGTATCGATTTATCTGTTTATACCTGGCTACCCGAGAGTTGTGACCGGAAAAGAATAGGCAACCTAACGTTTGCATATTCTATGGGCTTCATACTTTCGATTTATATAGAATTTGTCTAATAATCAAACCGGTGAAATGTTTAAAAAAATAATTTTTTTTAATTATTAATTAATCATATCCTGGACTGAAATTTGTTAGGCAACCCATATGCAATATATTTATTGACATATTAAATTAAATATAAAATGCGTTTAATCAAATAAACATCTCGGTGAAGGTCGTTTTATATCGGGATCCTATACTATATGTTAATTGTCATAATAACCTCACACAACTGCTTTTCAGCTTTACTTAACGACACATACAATTCATTCACGTACAAACCACAGTACAACTTCATTTCGAGAATTCTTTATTGTATTCTCATAATAACTACTCTACAACATCATAGCAACTTATAAAACGCACATTACCTTTTTGGTTGTGAAACATGGCAAATGCGTAGTCTTTAAGACGTTATAAGAAGTCATGTATATTTTATGATTCTGTGCTACTTGGGTAGAGGCCAAACGCTTGGGCCGATTTTGATGATTCTTACGTCAATCGAATTGTCTTAATCTTGCGAGTGTCACTAAAGACATTACAGTAATCAAAATTCAATATGGCGACAACCAGACGCCATATTGTGTAAAAATTCAATATGGCGTCAACTAGACGCTATATTGTAAAAAATCCTAACTAAAAGTGTAGAATAACAAAAGTTAATTCAAAAATAAAAAACCCGACTGCGTAAAAAGTGAACTTTAAAAAAAGATGGAAACAAGATGACCAGAAAATATTGTCAGAAAATTATGTTTTAATAGGTTAACTATTAAACATAATACTGTAAACAATCTCGCGCAATCGGAGGCAATAATATATCTTCGTTTTAAATTAAAGAAGAGACTGCGTGAGATCGTAAAACATAATTTTCTGGCAATATTTTCTGGTCTTCTTGTTTCCATCGTTTTTAAAGTTCACTTTTTACGCAGTCGGGATTTTTATTTTTGAATATTAAATTTTATCTAACGTAGATACTGTGTTTTTGAGAACCACCTTTTCTTCTCAACTGTCCGCGAACGTGTTGTTTTTTATAAAGTGGTCAACCTCTTCTATACAGAAATACCCACGCCCTTGCCCAAGTTTCTAGCAGCATTTTATACTTGAAATGATATAATATAACTACTTTTTCAACAAATCCCCTGGGTTTAATGGGAACCCTCTGGCAGCTCATTTATGAACTCGTGTAGGCGAGAGAGAACTGAAACATAGAGTTCTTATGAAAATAATGCCAAACCAATGTTTTCCAGGTGGCACACCTGGGAATTAAATGCGGCTCTCTACCTCGTACAGTGTTTGTTCAACTTCCAATTGTTTCTCGATTCCTCGCAACCTGTGCTCTTTGGGTGCTCATATGAGAAACAATTGCAATTCTATAGATGTTTATGCCATATAAAAAAAACTGTAACAACACAGTGGTTTATTATACCATTGTACTTACTGGGTGTTTCGAAATATGAATTTTGTCAAAAATAAACATGGAATTATAAAGTTAAAATTTCAAAAGCAGCAAAGTATTTCATTCTACCGTATCAGGACTAAGCCTAAGCACATTATTGTATTATACAGGGTATCTACGGTATGCATTCCAAAAAAAAATTAAGAAATGTTTTCTTTGAAGTTATTACTCCCTTAATGAGCAAAAAAAATTAAATGTAGTACCTACCAAAACTTCGCTGTTTCTTTGGTTACCTACATACTTAACAAGCTCAACAACATTGTGCATACAGGGTGATTCCAAAGTACTTTGACAAACTTCAGGAGAAGATTCCTCACAATATTCTAATATGAATTGTCCAAATAAATTTATGTCTGGAGACGCTTCGTTTCCAAGACAGGGTGCTGAAGTTTAATTTTTATTTTAGTTTTTTTTAAATAACTTTCGAAATACTGACCTAAATTGAACGAAAATTGGTATTGAGAGGTTTTTTGAGGTGTCGAATTTGAACCTGATGTTATTATTGCTCTTACCTAGGGGGCGCCACCTATACGTATTTTTCTTTTTAGAAGATAAGCTACCGTTTTCTAGATATTTGGACTTGAAAATTTCAAGTCGATTATTTGATAATCGATGCGTGTTGAAGTTATTACCATTATTCTGCATTTTTCACAAGAATGCCTAGGAAATGAATTTGATGTTTCAGTAAGTAGTTTTGGTAATTACATATTATGTGACAGTTAAACGTTTTGTTGTTTTGTTGAAGTTTCTGTAAGTTTTAAAAAACTAATTTTGAAAAAATGGATTATTTAAACAATAATGCTCATTTAGCCGATATGCATTTAGTTTATGTCCTTGCGGTGGCAATACGCGCGAAGCAAGACGTATTTATCGGGAGCGATTTCCTAATCGAGTACTGCCTTCAGCTCCAACATTTACCAGTCTCCAACGTCGTTTGGCAGAAACAGGTAGCTTTAAGAGGGCAGCTGGTATTATTGGAAGACCACGAGCAGTCCGAACCCCAGAATTGGAAGAAGCTGTTTTGAACGCTCTCGAGGAGAATCCAGAAACGAGTACAAGAATAATTGCTGAAGCTCTCAATTCTACTCAGTCCACAGTTTGGAGAATTATCCACGATCAACAATTTTATCCATACCACATTCAAAGGGTACAAGCTCTTTTGCCACGAGACTTTCCCCAACGCATTACTATGTGTCAGTGGTTTTTGAGAAAATAGGCTGGAAATCCTTAATTTTTAAGATATGTACTCTTCACGGTCGAGGCTAACTTCTCCCGAAATGCTATCACAAACTTTCATAACAACCATGTTTGGGCTCTGGAAAATCCGCACGCAGTTAGTGAAATACATTATCAGTATCAATTTTCTGTAAATGTTTGGGCGGCAATAATTGATAATTACTTGATAGGTCCTTTCTTTCTTCCGTTCCGACTGAATGGCGCAACTTACAGAGACTTTTTAGAAAATGAATTGCCGGGACTACTTCAGAATGTACTATTAGAAATTCGTATCCGCATGTGGTTTATGCATGATGGGGATCCGGCCCATTTTAGCGTTGTAGCCAGGGAATTCCTTAACACTGTCTATTCAAATCGATGGATCGGTAGGGGTGTAGAAGAACGTAACCAGGCGTGGGCACCAAGGTCCCTAGATCTAAATCCGCTAGATTTTTATTTTTGGGGACATTTGAAGTCACTAGTTTATAAAACTCCAGTAGCGAACGAGGAAGATCTAAGAAACCGAATAGTAGACGCCTGTGAAACAATAAAAATATAATAATAATTTTAGAGCGGGCACGAGATTCAATGACTAGAAGACTGAATGCCTGTATCTTCGCTGAAGGTGGACACTTTGAACAATTTATTTGAATACAATTTAGTTTCCTTTATTTTATTTGATTCTACATATTCAAAATTTCTTGAAATAAAATGTTGATATTTCTTGGAAATTTTATTAAAACAAATACAGATTTTGCACCCTTCATACAAAAATAACTATTTTTAACGAGTAAAAATAAATAGAATAGGTGGCGCCCCCCTACAAAAAACCAAAACTACTTACTTAAACGTCAAATTCATTTCCCAAGCATTCTAGTGAAAAACGCAAAATAATGGTAATAACTTCAACACGCATCGATTATCAAATAATCGACTTGAAATTTTCAAGTCCAAATATCTAGAAAACGGTTGCTTATAGCGACTTGTAACAAGGGTAGCTTTTTTAGATTTTTAGATATGGTAGAGAAATTGTTTTTTTTACTGAAAAATGTGCTAGATAGAAGTACTCTCAAAAAAGTTATGCATCTTCAAAAAAGAAACAGACGTGTGGGTGGCGCCCCCTACGAGTAAGAGCAATAATAACATCAGGTTCCAATTTGACACCACAAAAAACCTCTCAATACCAATTTCCGTTTAATTAAGTTCAGTATTTCGAAAGTTATTTAAAAAAACGAAAATAAAAATAAAACTTTAACACCCTGTATCTTGGAAACGGAGCGTTTCCGGACATATATTTATTTAGACAATTCATATTAGAATATTGTGAGGAATCACCTCCTGAAGTTTATCAAAGTACTTTTGAATCACCCTGTATGTATAGATATTCCTCAAGCCCTAATCTGATAACATTTGCTATTCAAATATTTACAATGCGGAGTGAATTACAGTTTACTGCCTTGAGTCGATCCCTAAAAATTAGACACGGTTTGATTTTTTATTGCTTCATCATTAATTTTGATATTGAGATCAGACATATTAATAGAGAATGAATTAATGACCTGCCAGAGATATTTTTCGGAGTCACCAGCGTATAAACAAGAAAATGCCTCTAGTAAAACAATAGGTAGCTGATTTATATAAAGTATAAATAAAACTGGCCCTAGGACAGAAACTTGAGGTACGCCAATTTTAATGTGTCTTGGACGTGATATGTTAAGATTGGAACCATTCGTGAGGTTTTAGTCTGATTCTAGAATCAAGAAGGTTTCAATGTAGAAACTCACAAACAAAACTCCAAATATTTTACTATTACCAATGAGATAATTGAAGAAAAATCAATTACAGAAAATATTCTGCATGTATATCAACAAAAAAAGTTTAACCTTTAAGAAATGTCAGATGGACAATTAAATTTTGTCCGGAGAGTCTACAAATATCCAACAATCATACACATCAGCGTCTTCAATCGCGATAAACAAAAATTAAACAACAAGTGGTGTAAAATTATCAAACGCAGTTGGCGTACTGTATTTATTTTCGTAAGAGTATCATTACTAGAGGGGTGGGGATTTTTATTATCTGGGCAGGAAAATACTTCACTTCCTGACAATGACGTTCTTTTAAAGAATATCGCGAGATTCGAAAACGTCGTTATTTGACACGAGCGTAAAAAATAAATTTCGAGTGAATGCGAATCTTATTTGAATTTTTTTGTTCTAATTTTTAGTCAGACATTAGACGCAGAGATGACTTTTCTATTTTCACACCATTTATGTCGGTACAAGGAATGAAAATGAATATTTCACAGATCGGAAAAAACCTATAAAAGATTTTATTATGCATGCCTGAATACCAATTGGAATATTGTGTACAATGACCAGGATTCATTCTCAAATTTTTACAATCATTTGGTGAATATTTTGAATAGTTCATTTCCGATTCAAAACATAAAAATCAAGCACAGAAAACAGTGGATTACTCAAGGCATAAAAATTTCAGCAAATAATATGCGATCGCTGCATTATATTCGGAAGTTTATAGACATGTTGTCAGACAAGCAAAATAAAGTTACAAACTGAAAACAAATCGAAAGAGACTTGGCAAGTAATTAATGACCTAAGAGGTAAATCTAATAAAGTACATGAAGTTTCACTTTCACCAAACGTTCTTAACGAATATTACTGCTCTGTTGCAAAAAAATTGACTGAAAAATTGACTACTCATAACGACCCTATGGAACAATTCAGAAACTCTTTATTTCTGAAACTTGCGTTCTATATGACACTAATAATTATGAGCTGAAACAGGTGATTGTTTCCATTGGAAAAAAGTCGTCATCTGGTTACGACGACATTACAGCAAACATTTTGAAAAATCTCCTAGATAACACATTACAACTCTTAACCAATATTATTAATGTATCATTTCAATCAGGAAAGTTTCCTGATTTCCTTTAATGTATCATTTCAATCAGGAAAGTTTCCTGATTTCCTGAAGGTATCATTGGTAATACCACTTCATAAAGGTGAAAATCAGGTCACCCCTCGCATTATCGGCCTATTTCCCTAATTCCCACATTAGGAAAGCTTATAGAAAAACTAGTCAAGTTATCCTTATCTTGACTAGTTTTTCTATAAGTTTTCCTAATGTGGGAATTAGGGAAATAGGCCGACGAAACATAAAATCGTTAATAAAGAACAGTTTGGCTTCCAAAGTGGCAAAAGCACAAATGATGCAATTTTCTCACTCATGGAAATAGTTTATACTGGAATCAATAGTGGCGAGGTTGCTGCTGCAGTGTTTTGCGATTTTTCGATGGCTTTTGACTGTGTGGATCACGAAATACTTAGCGGAAGCTTCCTTACTACAGCTTCAGAGGAGTGGTACCGAGCTGGTTCAGCTCATATTTGTCAGGTCGTAGTCAGATGGTGAAAACAAACCATCGCTCAAAAATTGGGAAAATACATAATGGTGTGCCTCAAGGTTCAATACTAGGGCCAAAATTGTTCCTCGTCTACGTCAACGATTTGACAAGTATAAATATCGCAGGAAAATTCACACTATTTGCAGACGATACTACCATTTTCTGGCAATCGGGCAATGCATAATATTTAACTAAAATAATATCCGATGATATGAAGAAAGTAAAGAGTTCATGTGATTCAAATCGACTTTCTCTAAATATTTCGAAAACTAATATAGTAACTTTCAGATGTTAACTTGACAATATACCCATTGGGAATGACATCATTGAGAACAAAAGTAGCTTAAAATTTTTAGGAGTACATATCGATCGAAAACTGAAATTTGAAGACCATGTTTGTGCCTTGTGTAACAAAGTGTCTTCTGGTTGTTATGCAGTCAGAGTAGTCGCAAATGAACTTGGTTTAACAGCAGCTAAGACTGTTTATTTTTCTCAGAGATATGGAATTTCATTTTGGGGCGTATGTAGTGGTTATCTACTGCAAAATATTTTAATTTTGCAGAAACGAGCCGTAAGATATATGTGCGAATCAAAACGTGGAGACTCTTGTAGATAACTCTTTACCACTCATGGAATTCTAAAAGTGATTTCTATCTTTATAATGGAAACAGTGTGTTTAATTGAAAAACATTTTTTAAGTGATAGACCATACTATAATATACAATAATTTTATAATGATAATTTAAAAAAAAACAATCAATGTGATTTTAAATTTTATTGGGGTATATTTTAATGTGACTTATATATTTTATTTATTTTTATATTTATATGAATTTACTTTTTGGGTTAAGACAAACTTGTTTATTTTTACCAGAATTTTGTACGACTTATATGTATATATATATATATATATATATATATATATATATATATATATATATATATATATATATATATATAAATGGCGGCGGGTGGCAGCTCCGTGCCAAAATAGTATGTAAACACTGTAAAAAAGGCGTTACAAATTACGTCATGTGCAGTAAATGTGAAGACCTTTTTCACCCTAGCTGTATAATACAAGCAAGTATATTAAAAAGTGCTCTGTGCCGTCATGAACTAAAAAGTAGTGAAATAAAAAACAGTGAATGTAGAAGGAGTGAACAGGAAATATATGAAATGGACAATGTACATCTGCATGACAATGTCAAGGTGTATCAGACTGAAAACACTCTATTACGACAATTAATACGTGAATTGGAATCAAAAAATCAAATTATGCAAGAAAATTGTGAATTATTGAAAGAAAAGGTTGCCAATCTCGAAGAAAAACTTAAGGAAACACAAACAACTGGCTATAAAAAAAATCTAGAAGCCCACAAAAAGTTATCTACAAAGGATATGGATTCAGTAAAAGTGAATCTCGGCGATGACATTGGAGAAACCACTTATAAATCAGCAGTGACTACTTGGCCGTCAGATCGATCAGATAACAAACAGCCGATTGAAATACGGAAAACTATCTTTCATCCCGCAGAAGTTAGCTCCGCAATTCTGCAGGCAAAGAGCCACACTGTCATGAAGAACATACAGGATTTAGAACCTTCTTCTCAAAATAAAAATAAAGATGCTGATAATGGGTGGTCCGTACAGAGAAAAAAACGGCGGAAGCTCCTTGTTGGAGGGAATTCTCAATACTCTGAGTTACAGACAATCCCCCAACTGGTGGAACTCCATGTCACCCGATTACATCCACATACAAAACCTGAAGATCTCAAGAATATTCCGGACACAATTTGCGAGTCTCACACATCTAAGCATCCTGAGATATACACCTCAATGAAAGTCACATAGAGGCGTGAGAATCTTAAGAAGGCATGGAACCGCCAAATCTGGCCCAATGGTGCTCTTGTGTCATTTTTTCGAAAGAAGAGGATACCAGCAAAGGAGCAGGACCCTCAGTCTCTAATGATACCTCAAATCGAATCCCGAACCTGAACTTCACAAATCATAGATCACTCCATACTACCAAAAACACTCTGTAAACTCTAATTTTAATAATGTTAATATTTTAAACACTCTTTATACACCAAAAAAAAAAAGAAATTAGTCCAAATGGTAATGTTCTAACCAATTCTCCTAATACAATCTGTTCAGAAATAGTTATGACTGGTCACAATGCTCTCCCAAATATCTGTCTTCCATTGAATGTGAATTTAGATCCAGGAGGAGATGGTGATGCAAATATTCTTAATAATATCTCTGTTGAAACGAGTAATGATATAATCCTAGCAGGACGTACTGCTGTCATTGACAACTCGCATGTTCAGGGGGTAAGTAAGGCAATAGATACGAACTCAGATACTCTTAACATCTTCTACATTAACATACAGTGCATAAGTAATAAAATAAATATACTTGAACTATTTTTACATAAGCACAACATACACATTCTTGCACTCACTGAGACTTGGCTTCAAAAAGATGAAACTGTAATCTTATCCGACTTTCAAATGATCTCAAACTACAACAGAAAATCTCATGCACATGGAGGTGTAAGCATTTTCGCCAGAAATGATATACGCCTCAAACCTATAAATGTTGAAGATCTGTGTACTGATATCGATGCCGAATTTGCATGTTGTCGGCTTGTAAAAAATGGTACTGTTATTGTCTCTACTTACCGTTCTCCAAATGGCAACAGTGAACTATATTTAAATAAATTAGAAGCACTTCTAGAGGAAAAGCTTGGTAATAACTCTAAAGTTATTGTAGTAGGTGATTTTAATTTCAATTTTAAAACTAATGATAACCCAGTTAGGGACTGTAGAAACATATTTTCATCCTATGATTGGCTGAACAGGTCTTCACGACACCAGAGTCACTGAGACCAGTAGTACTAGAGTAGACAATGTATTCACTAACTTAAATACAAGTACTTTTATTTTGAAGGTAGTGGAACCTTTTATAGATCATAAGGGCATAATTCTAAAAGTCAATCATTCAGTAAAAGCTGTAAATAGTAGATTTGTCTGTCGTCCTATGACTAGAAAAGCTATTGACAACTTTAAAACCGAAGTTCTTCAAACAAATTGGAAATTGTGCCATATTAACATTGAGGATCAGGCCCAAACTATCACAAATACTCTATCAGACATTTATTTATGCAATTTTCCTGAGAAAGAAATAAGTGTAGGAGGGAACAGCCACATCACGAATATTGCAAACACCCAGAAATTTAAAGATCTTAAATCCAAACTTGATACAGCACAGACAATGTTTAACGTTACCAAATCTAAAGCTAGTTTTGAACTATTGAGATTTTTAAGAAAAGAGTATCATGCCATGATCAACATGGAAAAAGTAAAACTCAATAACAAATATATATCCGAGTCAGGTAATATCCAAAAAACTGCTTGGAATATCATAAACGCCAGCCTAGGCAGAAATAAGAACCGAAACAAGGCACTTTCTTCTGATAATTGCATTTCTGCAGACAAATTTGCACAATTTTTCCAAGATATTCTACAAAATCTAACTCTCAAACTGCAGACAACTATGAATTTTGATGACTTCACCAAGAAAATTAATATAAATCATAAATCACTCTATTTACATCCAACAGATGCACAAGAGGTTCGAAGCATTATTGTAAATCTTAGGAACTCTAAGTCAAAGGATTGTTTTGGTCTGAATGCCATTTTGTTAAAAACAGTTGTTGATACACTAGATCAACCAATTGCAGACCTCATAAACCTCTGCATGAATAATGGTGTTTTTCCGAATATATTCAAAATATCGAGGGTATCGCCAGTTTATAAAAAGGGAGATGCCAACTTACTAGAGAATTACAGACCCATCTCCATCATACCCCTAATAGGCAAGATCCTAGAAATTATACTAAAGATGAGGATTTTAAACTTCTTTGAAAAAAACAAAAAAATTTGTGCTAATCAGTTTGGATACAGAACTGGAAAGTCCACTATCGAAGCAATCTGTGAACTTTGTCACACTATACTGGATGGTTTTGACAATCAATCAACCAGCCACGCTCGATTTTATGACCTCACGAGAGCTTTCGATACAGTTCGACATGATTATCTACTGGTGAAACTCGAAAGATATGGCATAAGAGGTACCCCACTAGATCTCATCTCCTCATATCTAAACAATAGGACTCATTATGTTGAATATGGCGGTAAAAGCTCTGATGCCCATACTGTGCCATATGGCGTTCCACAGGGCTCTGTACTTGGACCCTTGTTTTTTTTCATTTATTTCAACGATTTGCCAATTAATCTAGGCCAAACCGTTAAACCTGTATTTTATGCTGATGATGCCACCTACTTAGTTACAGGCAATAATAACCAAGAATCTCTTACTTCTCTAGATCAGTCCGAAGCCATATCTAAAGACTGGTTTACTATAAATTGTCTTACTCTTAATGAGACAAAAACTCAAAACATATGTTTTTCCACAACACTCCGTCACAGCGAACCAGTTAAACTCTTAGGTGTGTACCTGGACTCAAAGTTGGATTTTAGTTTTCATACCGAAGATCTGTGCAAGCGCCTAGCAAAAGCCACATTCGGAATGAGACAATTAAGGTCTCAGTTAGACGTTCAACATTTAAGGATGGCTTATTTCTCACTGTTCCACAGTATACTTACTTACAGCTTGGGGAAACTGCAGGAACAAAGAAAGAGTATTTGTAGCATAGTAATACGTATACTGAGCTTCAGTAGCTCTCGTTCTCATTGCAAGCCACTATTCAAAAAACTAAATATTCTTCCATTACCATGCTGCTATATCAAGGAGTGCCTTTTATCTATTCATAAAAAATTGTTGACTGATGACGTTCCACGGCACAATAATATACATACACATTCAACTAGAAACAGTAATAATATTTGCATACCTCTTTGTAGAATTAAGAAAACCCAAGATTCCTACAGATATATTAGAGTTAAGCTTTATAATGCATTACCACATAGCTACAAAGGGCTAACCTACAATAACTTTAAGAAAAACGTTCACGATATGCTAATGAAGCATTGCTTCTATACAGCTGAGGAGTTCCTCCTGTGCATGCGAGTTAGATTTGACCTTTTGATTTTATTTTCTGTTTTTTTTTATTTTCTTTATATCATGCACATACCTATGTACCTTGTATTTCTTGTATTTTGTATCTTAATTTTAAATAAGTATTATGTACCTGACAATTGTGAAAATTTTTGAAAATTTTATGAATAAACTATCTATTTATCTATGTTTTTATATATACAAACTGACTATGTATTAAGTGAAAATCGATTATTTTAAATGCATTTTGTTTTTATAAACTGCGTTATAGATTAAGTGAAACTTTGTCCACAAGATTACTCTTATGACAATAAAGTATATTATCTCTCTCTCTCTCTCAATAACTTTTACCTATTTCCAGGCCATAGCCATAAGATACTGGCTCATATCGTTGGTGTGGACAAAAAAATAATCTTGAAACGTACTCACATTATTATTTGAACTACTCGATGTCGACGATGAGCTACTAGTAGACGAGGGCGAATTGTGATTCATTTCTGGATAACCTGACGGCTTGTGCATTCCCATCATACGAACGGGTTCGTAAACTGCCGATTCCGACCGCGGACCCGCCCTCTTCAGGCGCACGTTGAAATATTTCTTCCACTCTTGTTCCACTACGCCTTCACAGTGTAAATAGGTGCGTAATCGCTCGTGGTCGTCCGGAGATGTTATGTTGAAGAGGGATTGGCCCATGAGATCCGTCTGAAAAATGAAAACCAAGTATATTTATATGGGCTCACATTTAACAGTGGAATATTTATTTAAAACGAAGTTCCTTTACGCGGCTTACGATAGGTGTTGACTGGGAGAAAATGTTACGTAAGAAAAAAGCGTTATGCCCCCTTTATGCGACTTTCTCTCTCTCTCTGTCTCCTTCTATTATATAATGGGGAACATGAGCAGGGTTTTGAGAGCGTCGTAGGCCAAAACTAATTATATATTCGTAATCTATGAGAAATTCTAAGATTTTCAGGGGGGGGGCACAGCCCCCCCTCCCCCCTTTTTTTTCGACAAAAATATTGTTTTCGACTGAATCAAAAAACTTTATTGGACTTTTCGATTCGAAACAAAAAAAAAAATTTTTTGAGGGGGACACTTGCCCCCCCAATCGACTCTAGAAAATTTCTTCGTTATGGAGAGTCGGTGACTCGAAAAATTATTGTTCCCGAAAAGCGCAGACAAAAAAAAAATTTGGACCCATGCCCCCCCCCCCCCCCCCCCAACTTGAAATTATACGTCATGGGAAAAAAATATGGTTTTTCGATAAAACTTCATTGGACTTTTTTGTAAAACTCTCTTTAACTTTTTTGGGGGGGATACGTTAAAATCGATAGGGTCAACTAGAAGGAATTTTTTTTTCGCGTTCAGACCCTCAAATGGTCCCCCGTCCTTCTTTAAAAAGTCCCCTGGCACAATCCGCATCTCTCTACGACCCCCTCATTGGGCTGGGCGTTTCCCCGTGGACTATTTTGAATAACGAGAGTAATTTTCATTCCATGGAAAATGTTATCTGAACAATATTATGGAATCGGATCCAACGCGTTTTTTCCCATAGGTACCGACCCCCCCCCCCCATACCATTTCTAGGAATTTACTAGGGGAAGAAATGTTTTAAGATTTTTGCAATCATGACCAAAGAATTTTTCGCGATTTTTTAAAATTCTTGAAATAATCGCCACCTCCCTACGACCCCCCCTTCCTGCCCTGCGCTATATAATATAATTAAAATAATAACACGGAAACGATATGTTCTATCGAAAAGTGTTCGGGAAACATTTCATCGAAAATTCAGTTATGCATTCTTCTACATAGGTGGGGGGGCCAAAAAAATTTATTCCAAAATAACTCGCTCAAATAAAATCATAAAAATTTTAAAACATATGCCAACGATTTATCCTGATTTATCATATTTTTCGAACCCCTTTTGCCCCCCTTCTGAACGAAAAAATATTACTGATACAAGCCCAAAATATGGGATATTTCAACTTTTTTTCCTATAATTTTTGTTAAATACTCCTCGAAAATTCCGCTGAGGGGTCACCGTCCCCCTAACGTTTTTAGAAAAAATCATATCGAGAATAAAATTTTAAAAATCTGAAAAAATACTGAAAAAACGTAAAATGGAAAATAAAATTTTTTGATATGTCAATCAAATTTTTAGGACGTACCGTTTAGACGGTAGGATTTTTTAAGGGTTTCAATTTTCGAAAAATAATTTTTTTCATCCTTTTTATCACTTTTAAAAATATGAAAAAATCTTCATTCGATGTGAAATGGAAAATTAGATTTTTCGTATCAAAATAAAATTTTTAGAACGTACTGTTTGGACGGTAAAAATTTTTAAGAATTTTTTTTTTCGAAAAAGTCGTTTTCATTCTAAAATGACGAACATGAGCTGGATAAACGAAAAGAGTTTTATGACAACTACCTGTCAGAATTAAATGTCAACGCATTCCTATACCGGGTGACACAGGATATCGGGCCACCCCTGTAACTTCTGCATTCGTGAACGGATTTTGCTGGAATTTGGTACCGTTATACAGTGACCGGCAGAAAGTACGCATCATATGGGATTTTTTTTTAATATAATATTTTGACAAATGTCGATACATGCAATCGCTTCTGCATCAAAAGAAACCCCAAAAGATGTTGTACAGTGCCGTTCGTCTTTTCTTGTTTGGCGGGAAATTAAAAAAAATTAAAAATTATGTCTCAAAACACACTTATTTGGGAAAATATTGAAAAATGTTATTTGGAAAAGTTGTTTATAACGACATTTTATAGCTATGTACAAGTTTGGAAAAAAATCTGAGATGAAAAAATAAAAATCAATTTTTGCCATAAAAAAAAATTAATTTGGAAAAATACATTTCAGACAAAGAAACTCATCAGTAAAGCCCAAGAGTAATATTTTGAATAATATTTTGTAAAGATTCACCAGCTACTTCTATTTTATTCGAAGAAAATTTTAAATCTGTGGATTTGCCATGTGTTTAGCTGCTTCATAAGAGGTCACAGAAATATCTTCAGGACATTATAATCCCGATACTGTTTATTATTGACAAAGAACCATGTATCTACAGAATTTTAATATGAATTTTTTATTATAATGTCCTGGAGATATTTCAGTGACCTCTTATGAAGCAGCTGAATACATGGCAATTCCATAGATTTCAATTTTTTTCCGAATAAAATAGAAGTAGCTTGCGAATATATACAAAGTATCATTTAAAATATTACTGTTGGCCTTACTAATGAGTTTCTTTGTCTAAAATATATTTTTCCAAATTGAAATTTTATTATGGCAAAAATTGATTTTATTTTATCTCAATTTTTCAAAACTTTACATAGCTATAAAATAACATTCTGAACAACTTTTCGAATAACATTTTCGATATTTTCCCAACTAAGTGTGTTTTGAAACATAATTTTATTTTTTAAATTTCCTCAAACACGAAAGACGAACGGCACTATCAACGTCTTTGGGGTTCTTGATGCAGAAGCGATTCATATCGATATTCGTCAAAATTTATTAATAAAAGAATTTCCCATATAATGCGTACTTTCTGCCGGTCACTGTATAAGCAACCATTTCGGATTTGATCACATTACAATCCAATATGGCGGACTTCCGGTTTTTCTGGAAATGCCAGTAACTTTGTTTTTTCAAATGGAACACCCTGTATATTTTTACATATTCAAGTTCAACAGGTCAAAACAAGTCCAAACCTTATGTCATTTTTTTGAAACAATTGAAATTAAAATTGTTTTTTTATTTTACCTCGTGGATAAATGAGATTTGGTCGGAGCTATTCACAATGAGTCGCAAATAACAGAAAAACTTCATTTTTTCTGAAAAATTATTTTTTGTGTCACTTACTGGTTAATCAATTCAGTCACATCACATTTTGATCAAAAATTCATTTTTATCAAATGAAACCCCTTTGGGCCACCTACCTGTCTCTCTAGAACATACATTAAGGAAAAAAATTACATATAATTTTTGTATTTCGGTGCAGTAACAAATTGTATGAATTCAAAAATCTACAACTAGTTCATGAGTTTCCTTGTGGTTCGAATGATTGTTCAACTTAGTAAGCTGTGGAAAACAACATTTCTGAATCTTGTCAACTGATATATTAGCACAAGTAACAATATAAAAAGATATATTTTAACAAATGGATGAAAATGGAAAACTGAAAAACTAAAGGTGTGATTGGGTGTCCTCTTGCTCATAGAAAAGGACGAATGCTTCTCCACTTATAAGGGATTTTGGGGATATCGGTGATACTCTGGAGTCATTGTACTTGTACCATGTGCCTGCATAAGGCAGCCTACAGTAAGCCGTGTAGTGTCCGCTATAGATTGTTCCACTATGGTTGGACACAGCATATAAGTTGTAAAGACACGATGTTACGTTATCTGCTGCATAATTTCTCATATCTAAACCTTCGAGAGGAAAGTCAATGGTGGCATTTAGTTTTTCCATAAATCTCCCCATCGGCGAGAATCGTTTCGAGTGAATTACTAATATTTTGGTGAACTTATGTATAGATAATGACTTTGTGCATTTTATCATTTCCTTACAATTACAACAAGTTGGTTTTTCCTCACCGTCCAAAATTTCTTCCCTGGTAAACGAGTCTAAACATTGTGGAAGACTGAGCTGGCCAGTATTCTGTGGAATATGATTTGAAAGGTCCCAGAAGGGGTCAAAAGAGACAAAACAATAGCCGCATGAAATACAATTCAACGATTGTGTAAGTTATACTTATAAGCCCGATAATGGTGTTTTAAAAAATTCTTCTAGCGTTTTCTCGACTTACATTGCATTGTTATTCCAATTCCCTCGTCGAAGCGGTTGGATCAAAATCAACATAAACAAAACGTTCATTTCTGCCTCCTCACTTACGATCATCTTCTCCATTGTTGGGTTCTTTTGGGAATCTTCTCTACACATTTTTGAAAAAGGTTCTTTGTGGGTCTTCTGTGTGGGTATCGTTCAACGTATAACTGACAAGCGGCGACACTGTTTTTAAGACATTATCCGTAAATTAATGACATATCAACCTGTTCACTTCTTGTGAACCTATAATTTTGATTTTACATTTCTACTAAACTAATTCACGGAAGTTAACTAATTTTCGAGAGTTGAGATGAAAGATGACAGCGAAACACAATTAGTTGACAAGATTCAGAAATGTTGTTTTCCACAGCTTACTAAGTTGAAAACTTATTCGAACTGCAAAGAAACTCATGAACTAGTTGTAGATTTTTTAATGTATACAATTTGTTACTGCACCGAAATACAAAAATGATTTTTTTTCCCTTAATCAATGTTCTAGAGAGACAGGTAGGTGGCCCATAGGGGTTTCATTTGAAAAAAAATAATTTTTGATCAAAATGTGATGTGACTAAATTGATCCATAAATAAATAACACAAAAAATAATTTTTCAGAAAAAATTATGTTTTTCTGTTATGTGAAAAGCCTTGACCAAATCTCATTTATCCGCGAGGTAAAATGAAAAAACAAATTTAATTTCAATTGTTTCAAAAAAATGACATTTGACATATGGTTTGGACTTGTTTTGACCTGTTGAACTTGAATATGTAAAAATATACTGGGTGTTCAATTCGAAAAAACAAAGTTGCTGGCATTTGCAGAAAAACCGGAAGTCCGCCATATGGGATTGTAATGTGATCAAATCCGAAATGGTTGCTTATATAACTGTACCGAATTTCAGAAAAATCCGTTAACGAATGCAGAAGTTACAGGGGTGGCCCGATATCCTGTGTCACCCGCTATAGGGAAATACAAAATGCCAAATTGATGGAATGAGGGATAGTGAACTCACTACATACAGTGATTTGATATTTGAATTCAAATATACCTTATTCAGCATGTTAGAAAGCCTCAGTTTTTCAAGTAAGGCAATGAATAATTTAATTGTGTCATTTTGTAATTGGTAGAGCTTAAATGAAACAGTGTGCTGAAAGTGATCTAAACGCCTGAAACGAATAAAAATAGTGTTTCAAACACGATATCTGGCTATTGGAAAACTGCAGGCCATTGTGACGCTTAATAACCGCCGAATACGGGAATTTCGACCGTATTGGTTCGCCAGAGTGAAATAGTGCGGTAAGGATTTCAAAACCCACGAAAGTGAAAACAATTTCGCTTATAAAAAGTGAAAGGTCAAACAACCACAGCTGAATTGTTGGAAAAGTTCAATAATGGAAGAATCCAGCGAGGTGCAGATCGCAACAAAAGCGTGCATAAATTGAAAACAAAAAGCGACATGGCTCACCCAGTGACAAAAACCGTTAGAAAGCCTTAGTTTTTCAAGTAAGGTAATTAATAATTTAATTGTGTCATTTTGTTGTTGGTAGAGGTTAAATAAAACAGTGTGCTGAAAGTGATCTAAACGCCTAAAACGAATAAAAATAGTGTTTCAAACTGGCTATTGGAAAACTGCAGGCCATTGTGACGCTTAATAACCACCAAACCAAATCACCGAACCTGACAAAAAAGGTGTGTTGGCAAAACTCACATCGGAAAACAGCGAAATCGCTAGCTGTTCGGTACCAGAAGCTGAGGAACTCCGAAAAAAATATGATATAGTGTATCATTTTCTCGCAAGTTTTAGTATATTGTAAAATATAACCAAATTGGTAGATGACGCTTTAGAATAAGTGCGCATGACTTACGTGGCGATTCGAATGTGGAACGCCAGTTCATGTCGGGTACTCATGGTATTTGTACATTCAATTGTAATATATGATGTTTTAGTGTAAATGGTGTTTTCCTTTCTGGCAAAATCCTCAATAGGGAAACCTCGAACATCACACAGTTCATGTCGGGTACTCATGGTGTTTGTACATTCAATTGTAATATATGAAGTTTCAGTGTGAATAGTGTTTTTCTTTCTGGCAAAATCCTTAATAGGGAAACCTCGAACATCACACAAGTAAAGCCGAAAAACTCAAAAAACATAATGATTACATTTCTAAACATAGTGAAAGTGTACACAAGAGTAATATTAAACCTAATGAAGACAATGGAGAGCCAGGCACCGGGTCCGACGCCGAAAAGACCGCCCGAGCCGAGGTTAGGGCAGAGTATGAAAAAACTGAAAAAAGTTCAAAAACACTAAGTGAAACGGAAAACGAAAAGAAAGTGGTGAGTGTAACCCATCAAAATGTGGGGAATGGAAAGAGGGCGAAAAAAAGACGCTAAAAAACCTCTATCCAGAAGAAACATTTTGTTCACCACACTTTCCGAACAAATCTAACATTTTCAAAGCGAGAAAAATTATGCAAAAATGGTGAGTCCAACACATCAAAATATGGGGAATGATATGGAGGATGACAAAGGGACAGCAGAAAATCCATTTTCGACAGAGAATTTATGTTCTCCACACTTTCAAAGAGACACCGGAGGAAAGTCGAAAACGGGACAACAGTTGTGGAAAATAAAATACGTAGGAATAAGAAATAAGAGGGACAATTCAACTCATGTATAAAAAATCGTATATGCCACAGTGCAATTGTCAGTTTGACAGTGGCAAAAGTTAGCTGCAACTTTTACAGCGACAAATGCACTAGTGGTTTTTCACTTATTCATTTGTTTATCAATTATCGCGGTGATGGTTGCCAAAATAAATAAAGTTTGCATTGATATGTTTCTAAATTTCTTATTCATTAAATTCACCTGCCGAATTACACTCGATGTTTGTATTGATATCAGGTAAATTAGTGTTGTTCAAATTCTAAACTGTTTCCTTTAGCCATTTGACTCGAAAAACTGTCGAGCTAAAAACGCTCCACCTTCGGTGTCGCGTTTCTAATAGTTGTCAGTTTTTCTCGTCTAATTGCTAGGCAACAGTTTCTCATTAAACAACCCAAATTTACCCGATAAAATACAAACCTCTCGTGCAATTATAAGTGAGAATCAAACCACCCAAACCACTAAAAATATAGGAAAAATGTATAACACTGAAAACCAAGAAACTGATGAAGAAATAAGTTTCAAAACACCCAGAAGAATTACAAAACCCGGAAAAGAGAATATAACAGGAACGAAGGGATGGTTCGTAGATGTTCGTAGGTGTCGACCCCAGCAAAATCACTTTGTGGATTTTTTTTAACAAGCAATATTGTAAAAAATTACCACTTTTTTGGTTTTTTACATGTATCTTAAAAAGTATTGAAGGAATCGTTTCACACTCTAGAACTTCTGTAGAGAATTAAAAAACCTACAAAATTTTTTTTTTGTGAGACCAGATCGGTGCATTTTCAACTGAAAAAATCCGGGAAAACCCCTGAAAGAGGCCATTTAAAAAAAATTCATAAACAATCTTGCGGGAAATGATAAATAAGAAACTGTAGTTCAACTGTGCGCAAGATGGTTTCTGTCCGATGTGTAGTTTTTGCACAATCGCGTTATAAACAATTTAAGGAGTTATCTTGCAAAATGCGCCGATTTAAGGGAAATTGTCTTATTCAAATTCTGTAAACGGCATCTGGAAGAAGAGATCAATATCTACAAATTGTATATTTTGAATTCTCACCTGAGAGGTGGGAAATGTGTTGAAAATGTCACTGAAAGTTGCACCAAACGCTTGAAAGTGCGCTCGAGGCAGAGTCGAGTAGCGGTAGTGGAGAAACGAGCCAGCTGAGGAGAGTGGATCACCGCGCGGCGGGTTGCTTAAACGTTGGCGAATATTATATTAGTCCATATAATTTATTAGAGAGTTTTTGAATACTTTTTCGGTTATTTATTTATTTTTTTATTAACAATTATGTTACATTAGTTAATTAGTGTTGCTGGTATTAAAAGATAAGTACACGTTTTCGTGGTATAGTATTTCTAATCCCAATTGGACCGACATAAAAAGTTTCGAGAAGGAATTCTCTTCCACACGACAGAACTTTTTTATGATTGTACCAGGAACGCTTTGAAAGTAAAAACACTGGTAGGATATACATTTTCCATTTGCCGGGCAGTGCATATGAACACTCCTCGTAGTGCTCTTTATTTTTATTGCCTTTCCAATTGGGGTTAGAATAACTATAAGTACTTTTATTGGTTGAAGTAATCAGCTTTTAAACAACTCTTCGGTTTTTCTCGTTTTATACATATTCGTACATTTTGTTCATTTATATAAATGTAAAACATTTTTTTCCATACATAAATGTAATATATTCACATACAGTGCTTCTCAAAAGTCCCTCCCCCCCTCTTATTTTTGGAACGATTATACATAAACAAGTGAAATTTGGAAACTGAATATTAAAGGTTGTAAACTTCCCTACTAGTGATGATAGATGACGAAATCGTCAAAGATGACGTCACAAGGCCATTGTGACCAATAATTTTAAATGGAACCCTACGGCAAGCGACACCTCTTTTAAAAGGTATCGAAAAAACCTATTCAATGATACTAATTTTGTTTGTGTTTATGGCAGTTTTGGCAACTCGCTTTAAAAAAAACGCAAAGCTGTGATGAATTGAATCAGTTAATACTAAAATTCAAAATTCAAGCTCCGCCTCTGGATAGTTGTCAAATAAGCTGACGTTTTTGTTAGTCTCCCTAATTCGACGTTTTTGTGATTGTCCAAGTTTTTGTACATTTAAAAATTTGTGTATTGTTGATCGAACGTTTAACTGTTTTAGCAGCTTTTGGTACTTTCAATATTTTTGTACATATCAATAATTTGTTAAACTGTTGTGAGCTGAACGTTTGAGTGCTTCAAGAAGCGAAATGGTAAGTGCTTTAGGTGATTAAGTAGCAGCGATCCTAATTCTTGGTGAAACTGGACAAGATAATCATGCAGCAGAACGCATTTTTAATGTGAGGTTTCCCGATCGCCCCGTTTCGAGGACTCATTTGAGGGAGCTCCTTCGTAAGTTTGAAACAACGGGTAGTAAGTATTAATGATGCGAAACGATCTGACAGACCACAAATTTCCGATGAGAAAAAAATTGATATTCTGGCAGAAGTAATAGTTAATCCTACTTCTTCAACAACTCACGTGCATCTACCTGTGAAGTTAGTCGAAGAACAGTACACAGGGGTTGAAAAAAACAAATTTCATCCATACAAATCTCAGACGACGACCCAGACCGAACACTAGAATTTTGTGAAAACAATTTGTTCTAGTGACGAAAGTACTTTCTATCTAAATGGGAATGTAAATACACAGAATGTGAGGTATTGGAGTGACGCAAGTCCTCACCTGTTTCGTGAAACACATACCCAATTTCCCCAGAAGGTGAATGTTTGGTCAGGTATCCTGGTAAACCACATCGTTGGGCCTCTTTTTTTAAATACTCATTCAACTGGTGAGGTTTATCTGGAGCTGTTGCAAAACGCAATAGAACCGTTAATCCTTGAAATTTTGGAAAATAATCCAGATGAATTCGGCAATTTGGAAATAACATTCCAACAGGATGGTGCTCCTCCACACTATTACGGTGCAGTAGGACGGTATTTGGATGAGAAGTATGGTGGTAGATGGATTGGACGACGAGGTTCAACGGAATGGCCAGCTCGAACACCGGACCTCACAATTTTGGATTTTTTTCTGTAGGAGTACCTTAAATCGAAGGTTTACGCCACTGAACCTGACAATATTGACGTTTTAAAACAACGTTTTGTTGCAGAATGTGAGGCTGTTTCCGCAGACACATTTGCAAAAGTACGAGAAGAGTTTAAAAATAGGATATTTCACTGTCAGGAAGTAAATGGAGGTCACTTCGAGCAATTTCTTTGGGTAGATACTGATTCTTAAATCTGCAATTAATATCATACTGAATGGAATTTAAATTTTAATGTTTACTAATGAGCCGTTAAAACTGCCATAAACACAAACAAAATTAGTATCATTGAATAGGTTTTTTCGATACCTTTTAAAAGAGGTGTCGCTTGCCGTAGGGTTCCATTTAAAATTATTGGTCACAATGGCCTTGTGACGTCATCTTTGACGATTTCGTCATCTATCATCACTAGTAGGGAAGTTTACAACCTTTAATATTCAGTTTCCAAATTTCACTTGTTTATGTATAATCGTTCCAAAAATAAGATGGGGGAGAGGACTTTTGAGAAGCACTGTATAATGCAATATATTCCCTTACAATTATTTTTACAAAAAAAAATGAATGAGAATGTTGATATGACATTTGAAACGGTATTCGAAAAAGATTAAAGCTCCTATTTTCATTCATTAAATTTTGCATCTACTCGATTAATTTAATGCCATAAAAATACACAAAATTTAAATTTAAAGGATATTAATGCATATTTCTGTTTTTATCAACACTTGTAACATTTTTGTATTATGTTAAACTTTCATCAGTTAAATCCATCCTCCGCTGGCTCGTTACCCCACTACCGTAACTCGACTCTCAGGTGAAAATCCAACATATACAAATTGTAGATATTGATCTCCACTTCCAGATGCCGTTCTCAGAATTCGAATACGACGATTTTCTTTGAATCGGCGCATTTTGCAAGATAAGCCATTAAATTGTTTATAACGCGATTGTGCAAAAACTACAGATCGGACAGAAATCATCTTGCGCACAGTTGAACTACTTGTTATTATCTGTCATTTCCCTCATGATGGTTTGTCCAGCTTTAAATTTATAAAGAATATGAATTTTGATTTCTTGAAAATATGAACAGGATGTTCATAAAATCAGATGTGGAATCATCTGCGACTGAAAGATAAACTTTAGTCACTATCTTCCATCGTCAAGATAACCTCTTGTGGGGTATTCATGTTGAAAAGGGAAACATTCTCAATTGGATATTGATAAAAAGATTTTTCTGTTAATTGAAAAATCCACGATAAAAATGAAGTAATTTTTTGTGAATGTCTAACAGAAAACAACTACTTCCCTGGCTGAAGCCACGCTGGACATTGAACTACATCTGATAGATATTCTGAAAAGACCGTAACTCAAAAGGAAAAAATCTGAAATTGAAAATTTGCAATGTTTTCCAAAAAAGAGTACTCACCAGAAATCATTCGTAACATTGACGCAAGAGAGACATCGCATTCACTAGGTCTTCAATACATTTTTGTCGACGAAAATCAATTGAGAATGTTTCCCTTTTCAATTTGCAAATGGTCTTTTTTTTAAGGTTTTCCCGAATTTTCTCATTGAGAAGTGAACCGATCCGGTCGCACAAAAAACATTTTGTAGGTTTTTGAATTCTCTACAAAAGTAAGAGTGTGAAACGATTCCTTCTATACTTTTTAAGATATTTGTAAAAAACAAAAAAAGTGGGTTTTCATCTACGAACTATCTTTCAAACAGTAGTACAGGTTATTGCGTCTTTATTTAAGTGTGAAAATAGCCTCTTTCTTTTCTCTATTGGTTTGCCTAAATTAATGCTCTACAATGCCTGGTTGAAAGCATTGAAAAGACATACTCGGCCAAAGAAATGGCTCTATGTGCATTCATAGATAAAGCGGGTGCCTTCGATAACACCTCACATGACTCCATCAGATCACTAGAGGAAATGAATATAAACACGTCTCTGATCAGATGAATACATACGATGCTGCAAAGTGGAATCATTGTAGCTGTTCTCGAAGAGAAAACGCTCAGTATTACAGTGGAAAAAGGTTGTCTCCAAGGCGGGGTTTTATCGCCTTTGCTGTGGCATGACGGATAATATACAATCGCATGCAGACAGCCCCAAACATAATCAGAAGCTGGTGCGCCAAAGAGGGACGCAGAGTATTTGGCTAGACATGGGGTTTGGAGACAAAATTAATATATTGGTCATACCAAACGATCATCAAACCCATGGCCACCTATGCATTATTAGTATGGTGGCCAAACATCCAACAGTACTCGGCACAAATCAAGCTGCAGAAAGTGCAGCGGTTAGCATGTCTGGGAATCACAGGGGCAATGTTCACGTGTCCCATTACAGCATTAGAGGTAATGCTGAACCTTCCGCCACTGCATTTGTGTGTAATGAAGGAAGTGGCAATGAGTGCCTTCAGACTGCACCAGACATCAAACTTGAAGGCTGGAAATCTGACTGGACACCTTAATATTCCCCTAGAATCCTGCTACAAACCATCAGATATTATGCCAGCTAGGCACGAAAACGAACGGGCCTCAACTAGGAAGGGCGATGCATCAGTTTGGTATACTGATGGATCCAAGATGGATAAAAGGGCTGGAGTGTTATAGGTCGAGAGGCTTGAGACCCATATCGACCCCCCTAAAATCTTAATCGTTCTCGAGATAGATGCGAACTATTCCGGAAAATAAGGAAAACTGTTTAAACAATTTTTTCCGTAATTTTTTTCTCATGCCTTATATTAACGGTTCGAAGTGTGAATCATTTCGATCCTCACAGACTATAAGCGATACGCGATATATCTTCGCATATTTATTAATATTTCTGGAGTCACGCACTGTGTATACTTTGGATTTCAAATGTCCCAATAAAAAAGTCCAATGGTGATAAATAAGGAGATATCGCAGGCCATTCTATTGCCTTCCAATCCCTCTCCCTGTGAAATTGTCATTCAACCTGACGTACAGGTACAACAAAATGTGGAGAAGTTCCATCTTCTTGAAAAGTTATTGCAGGGTTTACAGTTGTATCAAGAAGTTCAAGATACTTTTGTCCGTTGAGGTTACCATCAATAAAATATGTTTGAGAATGAGTTTCCCTGTACCAATGTGGATTTATATCAAGGCCAGTATCTGCAGCTGTGCCTGTTCATATGTTCATTTAAATAAAAGGAAGATTCTTCAGAAAAGCACACATTGTATTATTATCACCAATCAATGATTTCACAAAACTTTGTAAGTCTGTCTGGATCATCTTCATTCAATTCTTGTACATTCCGCATTTTATAAGGATTGAATTTTGCTTCTTTGAGAGTTCGATGTATGCTGCTTTTGAAAACTCCAGAAATAGTCTCAAGTTGTCTCAAAGATTGAATGCTGTCCATCACTGCATGTCCCATAACTGCAATAGCAACACCTTAATTTCTCTTAGACTTTGCTCGTTAACGTTTTTTATTTTGCATTGACCTTATCCATCAATTGTATCACGTACTGATATCATACGTTTTTTCCTGGACAAATTTCATTGAAAATTCGAGCCGTAGCTTTCAGAATAAGTAGCTACAATTGGTATTATTTCTTGTATAGTATACAGCAATTTCGTCAGTTTTCACACGATTGAATGAAGTGAATTGAATACATCAATATACCAAGGCTTAACCAAAGATAAGTGTACGAAATCACATGGGGAAAAGTGTGTTTTTTTTATAAAAACGTCCGCCTTACCTTCCAAACTATTATTTCTGAAAGCATACTATTTTTCAATACAGTGACGTCCCAACAGTGATTTGGGAACCACAAATATCCTAGAAATTATTATTTTCAGCAAATATTCTTGAATAATTTCCGAATACTGAGATCCGCACGATGAATCTTCTTCGAGTTTGTTATAATGAACTAACTGAAGACAAACCTGAGAGTACACAGACAAAGTAGACGATAATTGACAGATAACAATATCGCAGAAAATGATGGAAAGCGACAAAACCGTGAAGTAGAAAACAAAAGATATATGGATGAGTGAACAGCACAAAGAAAGCGATCAAAACACTACACAAAAGAAATAACAAGAAGAAGAAAAAGAAAAGCCGTAGAACGCAATAAGAGGAAAGAAATATTGGCAGAAGTGAAGGCAGAAAAGCAATTAGAAGAAATAACACAAATTCCGAAGAAAAAATGGAGAAGATTTCTGATTCGGAATCAGAAGAATGGGAAGCAGCAGTATTGACGATGTTAGTTTCTTTAACGATGTTAGTTTCTTTAACGATGTTTCGGTTCATGAATCACTTAACTCCTTCAATGATTAGAAAAATCGAATAAAACGGTTTTCTTCACATAAAGGATTCAATATAAAATTGAACCAGAAAATGGTAGATCTCAGGTGAAAAACAACTACTTTCCTGGCAAATACCACGCAGAACGTTGAATGATATTCACCTGAAAATCCATGCATACTTCCATATAATATCAATGGACATTGAATGCAAATGTTTCTTTCTGATAAGCTCGTTTATGTTTAATTTATGTCGTGTTCACCTAACAATCCGCATACCGGTTTCAGGCTTCTTGGCCCTCATCAGTACGGAGTAGTCAACCAGCCAAAGGTCCAAAGAACTCTGGCTGAAGTGAGACACAACGTAAACTAACCATCATCGAGTTTGTAACACCTATAGGTACGCCGGAAAAGATAAACTTTAACTGGCGGTACCTAACATAAAGAGAGGTTTGGAATATCACTTTTGGAAACTGCAAACTGATTTGAAGAATAGCTTTCTACACTAAAATATTAACTGAACACTCATTTAATGTTCAAGTAATATTAAAATCACTTAATGTTCGATAAAGTCGTGAAAAAACTCCGATTACATGTCATTTAATTTTTCACATGAAATGTAAAAAATCAAATATTGGTGGTTGCAATGTGCTTTGATCTTGGCGTTTTTTGGACATGTCACGTTGCCAACTATTCAAGTGAATTGGGCCAATCCGATTTTTCGCAAAATTTTCACGAAATTTTCACGATATAATTACAAAATTATCACAGGTGCTTCAAAACTCGATAAAAACACTTAAACTATCTAAATTTAAGCGCGAAAAATATAATTGGGAAATTATGCCCTTCTAAAGTTGAAAAAAGTGTGGTTTCGCTTCTTCAATATTAGAATGTGTAGATGGGTTCCAACTTGTCCTTCTGTTCGTTATCAGCATATTTGCGTATTCGTCCGCCCATTAATTTTTTTTCGCAAAATATTCTTCATGTAGACAATGTGTTCAATCTTTTTCACCCATTAATTCATTTATGTTTTGTATTGTTATTATCTTTAATTGGAGAGAAACATATTTCATTTTTATAGTATTGTATTTCATTATTGCCTTTCAAATCTACCGCGTATATCATGTTGAAAATCGCACAAATCCAATCGCTCCCTCTGGTGGGGAACCGAAGGAAAACCAGTTGAACGAAAGACTCCGCACGAATAGTGAGTGATTTAAAATTCGCTGTTTTAAAGCTTCCGCTATTTTCAATCCGCAAAGGCAACGCTTGCTGCTAATTCCGCTACACGCTTACGCAACCTATATACAGTCCACATCGAAGAAGAGTTGGAAGTCGCCTAGAAGAGGGATCAAGGTGAGTGCATTTTCAACTGACGATTTTCTTCTCTTAATTGAACCATAACTTACGCGACACAATGAAATGTACATTACATTTTTTCATGACTTTTTGAAATTAGCTGGGAGGTTATACGATCCCCGAAAACAGGCCGAAGATTTCATCCATATGGCAAATGAAGACAGAGTGAATTGGAAGAAGATTATTAAATCACTTTACTTCGAAAAAAAGGTCCTTTTCAGGGCCACCAATATTTTTCTAAAGAATTCATGATTAAGACATGATTAAGGGCGCAGCGAAGCGTCGCTTCGTAAGGTTAATTGGCTTGCAATATTTACCATCGTTTTGAAATGCCTGAATAGGTAGAGCAAACTAGTTTTGTTATATGTAATGTCAACATTCATAAAATCAAAATGGCGGACGATCCCTGTGATTATGGTCCGATTCTGTTCAAAATTGGTATGTGATATGTCGTTCTATTCAAAATTTATGTAGTTTTGTGGAATAATTTATAAAAATTCATAAATTCAAGATGGCAGCTTCAAGATGGCAGCTCCAAGATGGCAGACGATCTCCATGATTATAGTCCGATTCTATTCAAAATTTGTATGTGGAGGTTTTCGGGGTCAGAGATCATGAATTTCTTATCAAAATTCATAAGTTCAAGATGGCGGCTCCAAGATGGCGATGATCTCCATGATTATGGTCCGATTCTATTCAAAATTTGTATGTGGAGGTTTACGGGGTCGGAGATTATGAATTTTTTATCAAAATTCATAAATTCAAGATGGCGCTCCAAGATGGCGGACGATCTCCATGATTATGGTCCGATTCTATTCAAAATTGGTATGTGGAGGTTTTCGGGGTCGGAGATTATGAATTTTTTATCAAAATTCATAAATTCAAGATGGCGGCTTCAAGATGGCGCCAAGAGGAGACGATCTCCATGATTATGGTCCGATTCTATTCAAAATTGGTATGTGGAGGTTTTCGGGGAAAGTTCATAAATTCAAGATGGCGGCTCCAAGATGGCGAACGATCTCCATGATTATGGTACGATTCTATTCAAAATTGGTATGTGGAGGTTTTCGGGGTCGGAGATTATGAATTTAGTCGAAGATTATTGATTTTTGTCAGCATTTATAAATTGAAGATGGCAGCTCCAGGATGGCGGACGAGTTAATCTTTAGATGGTCTCCCCATTGAAGAAATATATAGCTCAGAAGTTAGAGGAAAAAGGCCTCATAATAACGATGCATTAACAAAAATGCATACATTAAGGCGTACTTACTAAAGAGCTCAAAATAAACTTATTGATTAAAAAAAAATTTTTTGAGACAAGCTTTTATTCAAATGGCTGAGAAGTAAAAAATAATTGCTCTGTATGTGCGACGTAGGTTATTCCGTGAGTTATAGAATCGAAAGCTTGTTGCGTTTGTGTTCGAACTGAAAACTTTGCGCGACAAGCTCGTGTTGTTTTTATCAATTATTTTTGCCTCTACAAACACTCCGTATCACGATATATCTGAACTTCCAGAAACATTCCCGGTTTAGTTATGTTTCAACGGAAATCTTTCGTCGTAGATATAAGATGCACACAAGGGCTTCGTTTTCGTATTGTTTTTCAAATACATAACCACAAATTATGGGAACATGACAGTAAGTTCAAACGCCTTGCTGGACCTCTATTCGGAATAGCGCCCGAGGTATAAAAATCCCAGAGCCGGATTAAGAGGGGGGCAAACGGGGCTGCAGCCCCGGGGCCTCCACAAGAGAGGGGCCTCCACAATATAAATTTTTAGGTAAAATTTCCTAACAAATACCGAAGGATATGCAAAATTATATATAAAAAATCTGACAACGAAAGAGCAGTTCTCCCACTTTTTCCTCTCATTTTTCGTTTTAAACATTCAAAAACATGTTTCGTATTCTTGTCAAAATCCATGGTTAATATTAATCTTCGATCTGATGAATCATGTGTATATGCGAGAAACAATCACCAAGTAAAACATCATACTATTATACAAAATATCATATCGTATCGAAATTAGCTGTAAAAACAAGAACAATTGAATTTAAAAAAAATATACATTTTTTTTAATTAAATGAAGGATTTTCTGTCGATGTATTCTTCGAATGACACAAGCGATCAAGATACACAATGAAATTCAATAATCATAAGCAAAAGAAAATAATATTTCAATTTATGAATATGATTGCATCAAATTATTTATAAGAGCCCTGTGCGCATTCCATAATAGAACACAAGTTCAAATTCTGTTGACTATTTTTCTGCCGATTCTACAAACACTTTGCCCGTCTATACCTGTTTTTCCTATTTATTGGCGTTGACAAGTGTCCGCTGAGTGGCGCGCTTGTAACAGAGAAATCCCCGAAATCTGAAAGTGTGAGTCTAAGAGAAAGATGACATTCCGCAACAAATGTAAGATGTTCTACTGTCAAATTCTTGAAAACCAAAATTTCAGAGCTACATTCTCAAACATTGAACTTACAGTGATTATTTTTTGACATTGCTAGAAACCGATGGAAACGTTCAATTCAAATAATTCATATACGTTTTGGCCAATCAATAGTGGAAATATTCTACCTAGAAAATTGTCGCGGGAATAATTTGAGGTATTTTGTTTTTATTGTCTGACAACCTATATTTTTAATTTGACGTCTGTCATCAATTCGCATGAAAAGTGTGAAATGAATCAAATCCGGTTTAGTACATTATATAATTTTGCAAGGAAATATGTTTATGATCGTAACATCAAAAAATAATCACTTATAATACCACAAGAGCTTCAAAATTATCGGGTATTTCCCGATAGGTTCGTTGCAAACAAATTAAGGAGTCAAGTTTTTCAGGTTAAAAAATCACGAGCGCGAAGCGCGAGTGATTTTTCCTGAAAACTTGACGACTTTATTTGTTTGCAGAACCTTGAGGGAAATGCCAGATAATTTTGAAGCTCGTGGTATTCGGGGATTATTTTTCCGTCCCAAAAAAGTAGTAAATTGGTTCCAAACTGTTTTTTTTGCCTTCTCCGTATTAATGGGAACATTTCCTTTGACTTTTTTATCGATGGTGGACAGAGAACAAACTCCAAATCGACTCATTTTCATGCAAAATCTCCAATTGTCACAATTGAATTCAACCTGTCAGTTTGAAGTGTGGTTAATTTGACTGGATCATGTTTTGTTTTTTATATATAGCAACTACCAGAGAAAATTTTCAAAAAATTATCAGTATAATACCATGTAGGTTGTACCACGTGACGTCGAATGGTGCAATTCTATTGGTCGATATTTGGGTCGGAAAAATAATCTAAAGAATACCACACGAGAGTTCGATATAGTAGAAAATAATTATCTAGAATTCTTTCTCAAACTTGTTGGCAATAGCCACTCGAGCCAGTTGGTCTCTCTTGTCTATTGCCTGGCAACAAGTTTTCGAAAATTTTCACTCTCTTGTGATATTACAACTGAGAATGTGATGATGTCAAATTGCACTAAAAAGCGCTCATTTTCCAAAATGAAAAAAATAGGCGAATTACGATGAGACAAAGCCGCCTATCAAAGTTATCGCTTCTTAGCATTGAGAATGATTTTCTCCGGATGCTGGATTTGACCGAAATCATCAATGATTTTTCGTCGAAAAAAACTCGCAAGAATCCCTTTGTTTACGCTGTAATTTAATTTATTTCTTGTATTTTATTATACCTACATATGCTCGTGTCGAAATAATTTGATTTGTTCCGCAATAAATGAAAAAAAAAATTGTTTGAAAAATAATTAGGGGCCTCCACTCCTTTGTTGCCCCAGGGCCTCCACACCTTTTAATCCGACCCTGAAAAACCCCCACATGTACAATGAAATCTTTTTTTATCTCACCTGTAAGTGCCCCAGTAAATTCTCAACCGTGTGCGAAATGAAGACAATCTTCCCGGAAGGTAACAAAACGAGAAGGAATCCTCCCATTTGTTCGCAAACCAGTTGCTCCAACAGATATTGATCTACGTGTTTCGGAAACTTCATGCTCTCCACTATGTTGGTGTTCATCAGTGCTGAAAAAGGCAAAAAATTATGCGTCCCCATGTGCAACTAAATTAAATTATTCAATACGTATTGATCCGGTACCGCAAAGTGGAAAACAGCATGAAAAAGAAAATTTCCAGGAATAATGTGCCCACATCTAGCAAAACACACATGTCAACACATGAGTGGAAAACATATAATTCTAGGAAAATAATCGTCATCGGAGAGTTGAATATGAAGCCCTCATTTCGAATTCGAAAAGTTTATGAGTGATCAAAAACAGGAAAAAAAAATAACATCAGATAGCGAACAATATCGCAATATGTCCATTTGCATTGAATACACTTTTCAACATAGGATAAACATTAAATAGATAGGGCAATTAGTAAAAACCCCGATGAGATAACATTTACCCATCGTTCAACTTGTTCAAAGTCTTCAAAGTACTTTGGAGGATTTATGTTCCATTGCTCTTCTCCTCTGTCTATACCGGGTGACATAGGATATCGGGCCACCCCTGTAACTTCTGCATTCGTGAACGGATTTTTCTGAAATTTGGTAAAGTTATATAAGCAACCATTTTGGATTTGATCACATTACAATCCAATATGGCAGGCTTCCGGTTTTTCTGGAAATGCCAGTAACTTTATGTTTTCAAATGGAACACCCTGTATGTTTTTACATATTCAAGTTCAACAGGTCAAAACAAGTCCAAACCTTATGTCAAATGTCAGTTTTTTAAAACAATTGAAATTAAAATTGTCTTTTTATTTTACCTCGTGGATAAATGAGATTTGGTCGAAGCTATTCACGAAGAGTCGCAAATAACAGTAAAACTTAATTTTTTCTGAAAAATTATTTTTTGTGTCACTTACTGGTTAGTCAATTCAGTCACATCACATTTTGACCAAACATTTTTTTTTTTCAAATGGAACCACTATGGGCCACCTACCTGTCTCTCTAGAACATACATTAAGGAAAAAAATTACATATCATTTTTGTGATTCGGTGCAGTAACAAATTGTGTAAATTCAAAAATCCACAACTATAGTTCATGAGTTTCCTTGCAGTTCGAATAATTTTTCAACTTAGTAAGCTGTGGAAAACAACATTTCTGAATCTTGTCAACTAATTGTGTAAGTTATACTTATAACCACGATAATGGTGTTTTTTTTTTTCATTCTTCCAGCGTTTTCTCGACTGACATTGCATTGGTATTCCAATTCCCTCGTCGAAGCGGTTGGATCAAAATCAACATAAGCAAAACATTCACTTCTGCCTCCTTCCTCACTTACGATCATCTTCTCCATTGTTGGGTTCTTTTCGGAATCTTCTCTCCACATTTCTGAAAAAGATTCTTTGCGGGTGTCTTCTGTGTGGGTATCGTTCAGCGTATAACTGACAAGCGGCGACACTGTTTTTAAGACATTCTCCGTAAATTAATAACATATCAACCTGTTCACTTCTTGTGAACCTATAATTTTGATTTTACCTTTCTACCAAACTAATTCTCGGAAGTTAACTAATTTTCGAGAGTTGAGATGAAAGATGACAGCGAAACACAATTAGTTGACAAGATTCAGAAATTTGTTTTCCACAGCTTACTAAGTTGAAAAATTATTCCAACTGCAAGGAAACTCATGGACTAGTTGTAGATTTTTGAATGTATACAATTTGTAACTGCACCGAAATACAAAAATGATATGTCATTTTTTTCCTTAATGTATGTTCTAGAGAGACAGGTAGCTGGCCCATAGTGGTTTCATTTGAAAAAAATGAATGTTTTATCAAAATGTGATGTGACTTAATTGATTCATCAATAAATGACACAAAAAATAATTTTTCAGAAAAAAATATGTTTCTCTGTTATGTGCGACTCATTGTGAATAGCCTTGACCAAATCTCATTTATCCACGAGGTAAAATAAAAAAACAATTCTAATTACAATTGTTTCAAGAAAATGACATTTGACATAAGGTTTGGACTTGTTTTGACCTGTTGAGCTTGAATATGTAAAAATATACAGGGTGTTCTATTTGAAAAAACAAAGTTGCTGACATTTGCAGAAGAACCGGAAGT
Source organism: Gonioctena quinquepunctata (assembly GCA_018342105.1). Classification (NCBI taxonomy): domain Eukaryota; kingdom Metazoa; phylum Arthropoda; class Insecta; order Coleoptera; family Chrysomelidae; genus Gonioctena; species Gonioctena quinquepunctata. The sequence continues at coordinate 723,659 of JAFIRS010000232.1, read as the reverse complement.
CCGCCATATTGGATTGTAATGTGATCATATCCGAAATGCTTGCTTATATAACTGTACCGAATTTCAGCAAAAATCTGTTCACGAATGCAGGGGTGCCCGATATCCTGTGTCACCCGGTATGTTCAATAGGTCATGTTCATGTATCACAAAATCTCTTGAATTTTTGTTTTCACCATCTCTTGAATTTTTGTTTTCACCATCTACTTTGTTAGTAAATCATTAAAAGTTGTTTCATTAAACCCTATCTTTTGAAAGTTTTAACCTTATTATGACGTCAAAGTGCATGCCAACAAAATTTATTTCCGTGTTCTTGTCTTGTCGTTGGTCGGTCTATTTAAGTTTTGCAAGTGTTTGGCTATTTTCTTTTCCAAAATTAAAATTCTGAATTTCGTGTAAAATTTTTGTATATTTAAGCAAAGCTTGGTTTGGTACCGAAATTTGTTGTGTACCAGACTATAATAAAATTGACTAAGATGGTGTAAACAGTATGATAAGTTTTACCAACCGTGACTGTAAATTTTGGTTTGAAAGATTGCTAAGCGTTCTGTCGTGGTTATCGCACTGGCTGAAGGTTGAAAATTTGTTACCGCATAATATGAATGTGTAAACTATGATAGTTCCCTATAAAAAAGAGTAGCGTAGTAGAGTGCTCTAAAGTGGAAAAATATAATTTGTGATTCTTAACCTTAGTTTCCGCATCAATACCTCGGAAATTGTTTTATATATTTTTGTTAGTATTTTTTATATAAAATGAGTTGCTGTAGTTCAGAACCTCCTATAAAAAAGTCCAAAGGTATTAATTGGACAGATGAAGAAACCAGTGCGTTTCTCCAAATATTTTTGGACAAGAAAATTATATCAATTTTGGATGGCAAAAAATTTAAACACCTAGACATTTACAAGAGCCTTGAAGAAGACTTGTTGAGTAGGGGCTTTACAAAAACTGCTGAACAAATAAAATTAAAAATGACTGAGCCTGAGCTCACTGACATCCAGACATTGTCATTGACAGATGACACAATTCCGAATTAGATAGCAGAGTTTCAAACCTTTCTCTTGGTTACATGACTAAATAAATACCAAACCAGAACCAAGTTCGTTAAATAATCATTTGACAAAACACGATGTAAATAAACGATTACTAAAACATTTGGTTTGAATTTGGCCACATACACTTGGTAAGGTTACCAAATTCACATACGGTATAAACGTGGCCAATAGCCACAGTTCGGGCATCTTCGAGAAGAATTGGTTGTTAGGTAGGGGAAGGCCAAAGTGGTCGTTTCAATATTGGACGAGCTCTACCTGTCATGAGAATAAAAAATTATCTTGATTGAGTAAGAGCTTATGAACATTCTCACATGTGTTGTATGTTCCTGGTCCTCAGAATCACATTTAAAATGTTCAAAACAATGAAAATTACCTAACTCAGGTCTATTTCAACATTGTTTAAACTTTTGAAAATTGTTTTGGCCAACGACTCGACAGCCGTGCTGTCAAGTGTCACGTTGTGTGCGATGTTGCCAGATTTACGAGTTTATGTATTGAATAATTGTTTTGTATTAGTGTCTTCAATTTCCGTTTTTCAATACGTTTTCTGGTTATTTGCTTACTAAAATTGAGGAAGTGCATATAACCTCAAATGTAGAGAACAATAAATTTCAAGAAAACGTTTATATTTCACTTCTTATTCTAACACGTGATAATATTTGTGTTTCTAGGTTCGAAAGAGATTCTTATGGCAATCCAGCTATTGGTTATGTACAAGTTAAAAGGGAAGCAAACATATGTATAGTGAAAGCTCCTATTACTCCCGAACATAATGTGAAACAGAAGTGTTACTGTGCAACAGCTGTATGTGATGGAGCTGAACAGACAATTATCTCTGCAGAATGTGAAGATTGCGCAGCACATTTAGGTAGATTTTAGTTATGGGTAGAGTATTATTTAGCGGGCGCTAACTTGTTGAAAAAAAATTGCAACTTACGCATTTTTGTTTCATGAATACCTACAAGTCTGAAATCAAAACGTGGTCATGTTTTATCTTGAAAATATCATAATTATATTATTGTTTTTTATTTTTTTCAGGCGGATGTAAGCATGCAATAGCTTTTATAGCTTGGCTGCACAGCCATACTAGTATCGACTGTTATTGGAAGAAGTCCAAATTGTTCACGATAGGCACAACCCTAAAGTATATTAAAGCAAAAGAATTAGGTAGTAGTTCAACAACCAAACCTGCTCCACCAGCCAACTGTCAAAGCCTTCTGTCAACTCTAATGAACCATAGCAGAAGCATCGGTCACATGGAAAGTCAAGTCATGAAATACTACAAGGAACCAAGTAAAATATAAAAACTATCCATTCATCATTTAATAATTACACTACCAAATAAACCAGCAAATGCCACAGAGTTCATCAACTATTGCAAGAGTACAATGAACACATCATCTTGCAATGCAGCCTATCGAGCTACAATTGATCAGAATGACTGTCCTTTGTGGCATGAGCTGCGGTATGCTAGGATCACTGCTTCGAAGTTGCATGAAGCAGCACATTGCACAAAGCAATCTATAATTGCTTGGAAATATACATTGAAAAAACTTCTGACGCAATCCATCAATCTCTGACATGGTCACAATATAAGAAATGTAACACTCTGAAGTACGTTATTTCCTGTACTCCAGATGGGTTAGTCAATTTTATTTCAGAAGGATATGGTGGAAGGGCTTCTGACATCATTATAGTAGAAAATTGTGGCAATCTAGAATGTAGCAGTTATGGCAGACAGAGGCTTTAAAGACACATTTGATAGAAAAGGAAAAATGTAGCCTCCCTCAGCCTTCAAGTCTACAGCAAGTACAAAGCATGAGGTGAAGTAGTTTAAAAGAATAGCAGCATTGAGAATCCATGTAGAGCGTGTTATAAATCCCAAACTGTCACTTTATATTAAAAAAAACTACTCTTTCACTCCACTGCTGGTATGTCGAAGTGAACTATGCAGTGTTGAGTATTGTTGGATACTTAATGAATCGATTGAATTGGTTATGCAATTTTTTCCAATTTTCCCGAAGTAAAAAAAAAAATATCCGACGCCACTGGTCATTTGGCAGCTATCTGAAAAACGGCAGTTCGAAAATGGCAGCGGTCTTCACACCAGTTGTTTTTAAATGGTACGAGAAACGGTGATAATGCTACATTTTTTTATTTAGCACCAACATTGACACCTTTGTTTCTATATTTTAATGCAATTTGTTTTATTGTTTTCACTTGTACGGCTTTGTCACAAGAAAGGCTTTCGTTTTCGTTGAGAAAACGTCGTGTGAAGATGAACTAGGACCAGCTTCACAATAATTTATTTCTCTGGTGATTGTTGTATCTGCAGGGCCTCCACACAGTTTGGTTTCTGCACTAACTTCTCTGGTAGTAGCTTGTGATAGAGTATCTTGAACCAAACTCAGTCTTTGTCTCTTGAGAGCAGCCTGTCTCACTGGTATTGGCTTATTTTCTTTCTGACACTGAAATTTGTGATGCAAAACACCTTTCTTTAAACGTAATGTAACAGGAACCCCTTGTTGTTTATACATTATTTGGTACTGAATAAAGCTTTCTGTATCCTCTTCCAACTGAAAATGAATAATGAAAGTAGTCAACCGTTTTAGATTCGACAAATAGTTTTAGGTTATGACACTTAAATATATCAAAACAAAAATACTTACATAAAAGTGATATTCACAACAGTATAAGTTGCTCGTTGCAGATAGTTTTTGATTCTTAAATTCGTCCCTTTTTGTAGCTTTACACCACTTTATTGAAATGTTTGCTTTCCTTGGCACAAGAAAAAATACTTTTAGAGGAGTAGTTTTCGTTGTATTGTTGCACTTTGGGACTATGCAGTACCTATAAACTGTTTTTCCACTACTTTCCATCTTAAAGTTATTGAAATATTCAAGAAATACAATCTAGAATCAACTGAATCAACTATGTTTACTTTGGGTAAGATGTCTAAAAACCCTGGTGCTTGCACTTATACCTGTAGAAGTTTGGGATCGACTTGGCGACACTTGGCCTACTTGATAATAGAGATTACTAGCGTGTCAGATGGCGCCAATTTCGTTTTAGTTTCAATTCAGTAACAGGGTATATTTATTTCCTCAGCTTTCTTTTTTAGGCGAACTATTCGCGGGGTCTAATTCTACCTTTGCAATTAGTTGAAAAGAGACATCTGTCAATTTTCACCAATAGCAAAGCTAGAATTAGAAGCCCCCGAACATTGCACAAAGAAAGCACTGACGTATTGTTTTTCGTATTTTGTACCATTTTAGTTTGATGTTAACTGCATTTTGACAGACGGAGAATTGGAAATGAAATTGTCATTAAATTGCAGAAAATATAAAATTCAATGCATACAATATGATGAACTATGAAAATATCATTATTAGTCAATTCGTCAAGATTTGTACTTGCTTTTGGTACTGAATACAGGTGAATATTCGAATCTGCGGCTTTATACTGTCCACACAAAATACAATGTGGCCCATTCTACAAAAAGTATCCTTACACATTACACTATCTGAAAATAAACAATTCCTCACGCACTAATGAACTGATGAACGAGTGATTTTTCAAAGAACAAACCTAGTAATAAGAAGCTAAGCAAGATTTCAAATCAAAGAGATGGAAAACGCATAGATACCGACTAAGATGCCTAAAAACCCTGGTGTATTCACTGATTCGATTTTGTTTAGAATTTTCGGGGGACAACAAATGAAAAACGTTAAATTCTGCTTAGAACTTCATTAGTGGATGGCGCGGTTAAGGAATGTTTGTTGTTTGTATCACGCAAAATGTCAAACTTCAAACCTATGAAATTTTCTTTTTCTGTCAACATTACTTCATGCAAAAAATTGTGAATTGATCGTTTACAAAGATTATAGTTCTACGAACAAGATCCCGCTCAGAACAGTTGGCGCGAAAATGAGATGAAATCCTCGAAACTTACACAATGTTTACATCTGTCTGTCAAAAATCAGATTTTTCTTGAAGTCTACCTGGCGATTTTTTCAAAGTGATTTCTTCTCAAATGGCCTTTTGGGATCATGGAAACTTCCACGAAGGAATGAGGAAAGGTAGGAGAGTGGACTGATGTCTCTAGATGATGAATTATCTTGAAAATTGAGGGGATTGGAAAATGACATTGTTCCATTAAACTTTCCGATACAAACTATTTATTACCAAGCCATTCACTGCCCATCTCCGCCGGACTATTACCTCTCTAATAACCTTCTGATATGAACAGAATCAGAGAGTTTATTGTAGATATCATAAAATCTGTTGATGAAGTTGAGAAATCGATGAATCCTGGTGTGTGACAGTCCAGGCTGCTTCCAGCTATCTTAGAATGACTTATCAGGTAAAGGTGAGCCCTACTAACAAAGGTGAGGGGAGAAAATAGTAATCTAAATGCTTCTCTTTTATTTTTCAGTAACACCCCGCATGAGATAATCGGAGAAGGAGGGCGATCTAAACCAAGCAGTTGTTCGGAAGAACAAGGCCCACTCCCAAGATCGATAAGGCTACTGACTATGATTAGGTAATTATCACTTTTTAATAAACACATAAATTTCACAAATAAACGTGGACTTTTCATTCCATGAAGATATCTTGATTTTGGCTAGTGAATTCCGAACCGTCACAGATGGTCCCATGACTCTTTGGAAGAAAATATCCACTATATTTAGAATTTTCCAATACTTTTAGTCAGAAGATTGTCATCTCAAGAGAAAAATTGTATACAAAATATATATAATATAAAAAATAAATATAAAAATAATAATAAAATTATTTGACTTGCTAGTTACTAGATACATTACAATTTTTTTTATAAATAATGGTGCCACTCGCAAAAATGTAAAATTTTACATCAAAAAGGTGAATAAAATTTTTCTTTAAAATAAAAACTGTAAGCTGCAGAATTTTTTTCCTAACGTGCGAAAAAAATGTGAGGCGGCGACTCTAAAGTGCAGCGCTGGAGGAGCACGCAGCCACGAGCGCTTTACACTAAATTTGTTATAACTTTTAATCTAATTGATTAAATCAACAACAAAAATTTAACTGAAAGAAGAAAAATGCAGCTAACGAGAAGTGATGTTTTTAAAAGTGAAAAAATATGTATGGGAATAGTACGTAAATGAAATTACGTCAAAGCACAATTCTGTCTAAAATCTTATTTTTTTTTTATTTTCAGGATTAACATCTGAAATTTTCACAGATTACTCTGAAAATGACAAATAAAAAAATTTAAATTTTATTTCGAAAAATACAGATCTCAAAATATTGAATAATTTATAAAAATTACAAATTTGAATTTTGAGGCCATGCTTAAAAAACTGTAGTTTAAAATGTGATATTGAAACTTATATATGGGATATAATGAAATTTGTTGAGTGGAGGCCACATTTCTCAACCGAATGAAACAAAAATACTTCTCATGAATATCTCGGCTAATTTCGAAAATGGTCCAATTGTCTCGAAATGGCAGCTGGTGAAAGATTTTAAAAAAATCACAATATTTCATTTTCATACCCAATATCGGCAAACTATATGTTGTTTGATAGAGCTTCATTAGCTCCACAACTTTTACCCGAAACTTTTTTCTCCGAGATGTTCACATAGACAAAAAATAGGTAGCTGTAAATTATCATTCATGAAATCCACCTTTACGACTGGCCACGCAATCGTTTTTTCAATGTCATATTCTGGTTCAGCGACCTCAAAAACCCCTATAGCATCAATTTGTGTGAAATTTGCCTAACAAAATTGTTTTTAATTTTTTTCTGCAAGCAATTTCTGAGTAATATCAGATGGTTTTAGGAAAATCCATGGTTTCCAAAATAATGCATGATTTTAAGCTATTTTTACTCTGCTATATGAATGTAATTTGAGTTCTTGCGATAAGATAGTCGTGTTGTCTGCCAAAATAGTGAACACCTCTCAATGTGTACAAAAGCTGAGAGGTACTTTCACTCAGATAGGATTCGAACCAATTGAAGCTTTGTCCCTTTGAAGCCGTAGAGATGAAGCTTATGTAACAGTCAAAAGCTTTGGATATGTCGCAAAACACTTCCTCCAGACTAGAATATAGATTTTTCAGAAAGCGAAAGAGATTTCATCTCCTGTACTTTTATTGGTTTGAAAGCTAAATAAAGTATTTGTATGTAATTTACAGAACTTCATAAAATCATTATCCGCGCCATTTTAGGATTATTTATATGAGCAAACAGAGACATAAATACAGAAGTACCAACTCGAATAAAATTAACCATACAAAATGAATTGGTACGGTTCATAATTAGAATTATTTCGGAACACCTCTCGAAAATTCTATATAACGAATTGACATAACCGTAAAGGCGACAAAAGCACAATCACAGAACGGATCAGAGACACAAATCACAAAAACACCCTGTGTGGTCTGTAATTGAAGTTTACTGAATTATGACAAGAAACGACGTCGGCGCCATCTGAAACTCTAGATAACTCCCTTTATCAAGTGGGCTGGTGTCCCCCAGTTTGTCCCACTATTTCACAGGTATAAGTAAATACACCATGGTTTTTAGACATCTCAATACCGACAAAACACTGAAAATAATTTCATATAAGATGCTGCAGATGTCAGAAATTAAGTTCTGACATTAAGGGAGAATATAAACAAACATTTTTGGACGGCGCCAGCTACCACAGAGAGAAGCTCTGTTGAAGTAACAGGTGGTGTCCCCTCGAAAATCTAAACAAAATCGAATCAGTTCATTCCCCAGGGTTTTTAGACATCTTAACTTTGGATAACCTTGTTGACATGTACTTTGACGTCACATAATCCCGCCAAATGGCCGACCGTTTGAATTGCCAATATTTGGTATCAAAATACCTATTATGGAGAGTGTTTCTCGAGCTGATTACAAGTTCATCATACTGTACCATACCATTATCGGAGATTTCTTGTAGGTATCACTGAAACTCCTTAGTAGACCAGGGCTGAAGCCTTTGAAAATAGTAAAAAGTGAAAAAAATAATAGTAGGATGAAACCCATTGGAAAAGGAAGAGAATATAACAAAAATGGAAGGAAAAATAATTTACGGGCGATCTGAGGTCGGGAAGTGGAAGGGGGTGAGTTTTTAAGGGTAGAAAACGGTTTATCTCGATTTCCGGCAAAACTACAAGTCCTATGGAAAAAAGTTGAATGGCAAAGTTGTAATGAAAATATCTACAACTTTTGTTTTCACACTTTTTTCACATAACCTCAAAATTAATGTGAAAAATTCAAATAACCAAGTTTTTGGTTTTTTATTTTTATTTTTTACAAAAAAAAAAATTTTTCCACGAAAACTTACCTTCATATGTCCCAAACACACTGTAATTTTTTTGATTTGAAATATTTATTTTTTCGCCTTATTTTGACTTAATATCGAAAAAGCACCCTAATTTTCAATCGAAAATTCTCCCGTCAAAATATCAGCTTTTTTAAAAAAGTCAGTGGGCTTTTTGTTCGTTAAAATCTCTACTTCCTGATGATATAAAAAAAATATACATTACTATGGTAAATGTTCTCAGAAAATGCAAAGAAACGAAAAAAACTCGAATCCGAATTTAATAAGACATCTACAATATTTTGAGAAAGTTGTAGAATCTTCTTTAAATTATATGCGTAGATGCCTATTTATTGCTATTTTAAGATAATTTATATACCTGAGTGACCTACGGGAAATTTTAGCCCATCAAAAAGTATTTCATAGAGAAGTGGGGAAGGTGCTAGGAGGGTCTGGGTCTTATTAACTGTTATTTCTTTGCATTTTCTGTGAACATATACCATAGCAATTTATTTTTTTTGCACCATCAGAAAGTAGAGATTCCAACGAACAAAAAGCCCACCGACTTTTTTTAAAAAGCTGATATTTTGACGGGAGAATTTTCGATTTAAAATTAGGGTGCTTTTTCGATATTAAGTCAAAATAACGTGAAAAAATAAATATTTTAAATCAAAAAAATTACAGTGTGTTTGGGACATATAAAGGTGAGTTTTCACCAAATTTCGTGGGAAAAATTTTTTTTTGTAAAAGATAAAAATAAAAAACCAAAATTTTGGTTATTTGAATTTTTCACATAAATTTTGAGGTTATGTGAATAAAGTGTGAATACAAAAGTTGTAGATCTTCTTATTACCTACAACTTTGCTATCTAACTTTTTTCCATAGAACTTGTAGTTTTGCCGGAAATCGAGATAAACCGTTTTTTACCCTTAAAAACTCACCCCCTTCCACTTCCCGATCTCAGATTGCCCGTAAATTATTTTTCCTTTCATTTTTGTTAAATTCTCTTCCTTTTCCAATGGGTTTCATCCTTCTATTATTTTTTTTGGTTTAAAAAATTATCGACCCTGGTCTATAGTGGTAAATGTTTGAGTACGAGACTGTTATATGCGTTTGTCAGATACGACTCTAGATACTTTACTTCTCTACCATGTTATGTATATGTCTCATGAGGAAAATGAGTTCAATAGGTTTCTGTAGATGGGATGAAATAAAAAAAAGTCATATACAATAAATGAATAAGTGTTGCGTCTTACTTTGATTGATCCTCATGTAGGTGGCTGTCAGTCTAAGGATACTAGTTTTGTCCATTCGTTTCGAACTTCTGGATACCATTGGTACAAGCCTTGCCAGCTCTGCGATGTACGCATTCAGCTTGTCCCTCCTTTGTTTCTCAGCTCTGTTTCTTTGTTCCCGGCTATTACTGAAATGAAAAATATATAATGAATATAAATTGACCATATTAGAACAGTTTTGAACTTCAAAGGCCAGAAACAGCAAACAGATATTATGGATTTCAAATTTGGGCGGTATAACACAGAACCCACCGATAATTTCAAGCTTTTGCAATAACCTCAACTTTTTTTTCAATATACTTTACGCCGACACGTCGCAACCCTTGTGCGGGCTTGAACTTGACTTCTGTTGTATATCCGATCTAGGGTGGAATATTTCCCAATGAAATAATACAGAAAGAGGAGGATTAGCACCCAATTATGAATTAACTTCGTACTGAAATGATTCACAATTGAGATTAGTAGATGAGGGCCATATCTATTATGTCACTGGCATATCTTCCTTGTGCTATTTTGTCTACATCTCACAAATACGAACAAATATCCAGATTACATACACTAACAATACAGTAACGAGAATTTATGTCAATAAAACCATGACTTTTCATTAGATAATATCGGTGAAGTTTGAACTTATCATTCAACAACGTAATGTGGTATATTGCTATAATGAAAATGGTTACATTCTCAAATGCATCGATCAATCTGTCTACATCATGAAACAAGAGACAGTGTTTAATGTGAGTGAAAAGTGTAAGTAAACATATTTCTCCATATCAACCAATACAAGTTCAACATTGCCTACCGCAGTTTGCTTTTCGTCGAGCGTCCAGAAAGTCTGTGAATATGATGAGAACATTCTTCAGTGACTAGGTCAACAATAAAACACTTTGAATAAGCAAAAAAAATTCTTAATTTTTCATTTAAAGGACCATACACTTCTTTTATGTAAGTGGCGACTGGTCAAATTTTCTGAAACTTTGGTATGTTGTAACCAAAAGTGTCAATGATCCCAACTCAATCGTATGACTAGTTTTCTAGATAAAGTTGAGAATTGACCAGTTTTTCGGATTTTTTGTTTTTCAACTTACGAGCTAGATTTTGGAAATACATTCGTGAATACGTAAAATTGCAAATATTAATATTTACAGGGTGATTCACAAATGTATGACGGTAGTTTTTTGAAAAATCTCACTAGTAGTGTAACTATGGGGGTTCTACCCCAAAATCCCATGCTTTTTCTTATGAAGGTTCATTTGGGTACTTTTGGTCCCGCGGCTATGATGTCCAGGTATATTCGGAGATAAGTTCTTCCATAGATGGTGTATGTATATCTTTCGATTGCTTTGATTTCCCATCAAGGTGTTCTCCAGAAGTTGTCTCTTCCATGTAGGATATCTGTTTCCCAATACAGAGATACCAGTGACCATCCTTGTCCAGTCGGCCTGCGTGACCATCGGTGACCACTCGTGACTACCCATGAACATCCGTAATCGTCCGCGATCATCTTCGTGACCACCATCCCGACGCAATATACGAGTATTACTCTGCACAGCCAGTTACCACCACTTTACTTTACATATACGTATGCATATTGATATTGCTTATTTATTTTCTTGATGGTTAATAAAGGAGATTATTATTATATATTTTATTTCAACATAAAAAACTTTGAATGAAAATCTACTGGTTATAATGAATAATAATGTTAAAGATACACTTTTTTGCATTATTAACATGAGTTAGGATAGCCGGTACAGCGGAGTTAGTTGGTGGTAACTGGCTGTGCAGAGTAATACTCGTAGATTGCGTCGGGATGGTGGTCACGAAGATGATCGCGGACGGTTACGGATGTTCATGGGTAGTCACGAGTGGTCACCGATGGTCACGCAGGCCGACTGGACAAGGATGGTCACTGGTATCTCTGTATTGGGAAACAGATATCCTATGTGGAAGAGACAACTTCTGGAGAACACCTTGATAGGAAATGTAGAGAAGAAGTCAAAGCAATCGAAAGATATACATACACCATCTATAGAAGAACTTATCTCCGAATATACCTGGATATCATAGCCGCGGGACCAAAAGTACCCAAATGAACCTTCATAAGAAAAAGCATGGGATTTTGGGGTAGAACCCCCATAGTTACACTACTCTCACTTTTTCTACTGTGACATCAGGGAAACATATTTTCCAAAGGTACTCCTCAATATAGTATTTTGACGAGAAAATATTGCACAGTACACATTTTTCATACAGGGTGTTTCATAGAGAGAGCCACAACATGAATTCCTTTTTTTTAAGTATTACTTCAAAACCCTGTACTTATGGATTTATTTTTAGAAAAGGTAATACACTAACATATGTGTGTCTCTAAGCTTCAAAATATACAAGGTGCTTCATTTGTCGGAAGGTATTGTATTTTAAAAAAAGTACAAAAACCATGAACACCCTGAATTCTAAAATTTCCCCTATCACATGTAACCATTTTCTAATGATTTGAAATAACGTCTTAAGAGGCATGCATTTTACCTCCGATCCTATGACCAGTTTTCGAGATATAGGGCGTTAAAGTGGAGAATTAGTGATTTTCAGTTTCTTTACTTCAAATTCAAAAAGCTGGATTGACTTTATGTTGCGTACATGAGTTCAATATAAGTTTTTGTTAGATGTACATAAAAAGGTACAGCTAAAAATATTTACTGTTACAGGGTGATTCACGATAGGTTTTTGCAAACACTCAATAATTCTACAGTGGCGCCACAGAGAAATTATTTCATAAAATGAATACCTACCCGTTCACAATTTTGAGGCTGAAAGCTTTCGCTATGATAATTTTCCATACAGCCAATCATCAAAAATAATTATGCTTTCAAATTACTGAAACGATAACTTGCATTTCTTTAGTTACTTTCGAGTAACTAATAACACTATATTAGGGATGCATAACCGCAGATACTTCACAATATACGTGTAGAGCGAGGTAGATGTTTTGGTGCGTTTTTTATATTGGTATTCCTAGTTATTGTTGTTTGCACATCCCTCGACGTTTGTTTGACAGCATACAAACCTAGGATAAATTATAAATCTTAACCAATAACGTTTCTGATTGCCTAGTCCATTTAAATGAAATGGCGCTCTTGTCTTTGAACAGCGTCTTGTATAAAAGATGCCGCGAAATAAATATGGTAGCTGTCCATCAACTTTGGTAAATATTTGCTTCTTCTATTGTGATGAGTTAGTGATACAGAATTACTATGGTTTCGGTCGTCCATCGTCTTAATGGATTTAAAAAGGTTTTCACGACGTTTCGAATGATCTTCAATCGTCTTCAGGTGAATACTGACAAGTTTAGGTGCTACTTACCAATTTATATGTCTGTCGGTGCAATGGTGCGTGTAATTCCGCCATGTGCAGTGGTGCGTTTAATTTCGCGCCTCTACAGTGCCAGAAAGAGCAATTAGTGATTTCCATACGTTCTTGATCTCAACGCCTGGTTGACTGAAGGCGTTATTGGCTTCGATGTAGGCGGCCTCTTTGAACTTTCGTTTGAACCAATGCTCCTCTCTATGTAGAACACTTGCGTCGTCCCATAGAACGTTTTTTCACGTCCAATCTTACCGATAACGGCCCCTTTGTCCCTCCGATGTAGGAATCTCCGCATTAACATGGAACTTCATAAATGCAATACTTACTGATTTCATTTTTGTTGTCAGGTTTGGTCTTGGTGAAGATACTCCGTAAAATACTGCCGGATTGGAAGCAGCTCTTGATGTTGAACTTGTTTCCGATCCTTCTGATCTTCTCGGAGACAGTTCTGATATACGAAAGGCAGATCACTGTGCTTTGTTGTTGCTCTTCAGATGTCTCCGTTCTCTGGAGTTGTTTCAATACTTCTTCTAGGAGTTTCTTGGGGTATCCATTCCGGTGAAGCACCTCTCTGATGTGGTTCAATTCGGCATCTAGTGACTCCACATCGTTGCATATGTGCGTCGCTCTCTCTCTACCAATGTTCTCACGATCCCTCGAACTCGGATGGTTGGAGCTGTAGTTGAGATTCTGCCCCGTAAATGCTGCTGTAGATAGAGGTGCGGATTTCAGTGACTATTCTCTCAACGTTCACATCGAGGAAAGGCACTGTTGGTTTCTATTTCCATCGTGAATTTGATCGAATCCCTGATTCTGTTAATTCTTGAGAAAAAATCCTGGATATGTTTATCTCCGTGATTCCATATAATGAAAGTTTAATCTTTCCACCGCACTTGCCTTCTCAAAAATTTGGGCTGGCCGACAGCTGTCAGTCATTTTTATTACCAATGATTTATTGCCTACTTCGCCATCCGAAAACACCTGCACTTTAGGTAATATTTGAATAAACGAAGCTCTCGAAAGATTTAGTTTGCTAGGAGAATATCAAATAGAATTCCTAGTCTGATTAAAAAGGTAAAAAAACGGGTTGATTCTTGTTCCCGGTCCTAAAAATATGTTCGTTGGCCCATTCGATTCAGGATGACGTCTAGAAAAATGTTTCTCGAGCATTTATTAGCACATAAAAAATTGCAATTGTTATTAAGAAAATAAGATGAAAAAAAATAATTCAGTTTTTCGTTAATAACTCAATAACTATTACTATTTCATAACTTTTGAAAAAAGATCCCCTCAAAGAGGAAGAAATTTCCAATAAAAAAGTCCCTACTCCCGGAATTCTATCTCCATTATTTATAATTTTTATTCAACGCCGAAAATATGACAAGTACACTATTTAAAATAAAAAATCTCACCATTTTATTGTCAGGACAAAAAATAATGATAAAAAAAACCTTAAATACAATTTTTTATTGCTTATAATCGTTTGTTTATATTTCATTTGTTTAAATAATTAATTTTTTTCTCCTTAAAAATCATAATTGGCATTTCTCTATACGTTAACGAAAAAAAAATGTATCAATAATTTCATTGTTTATTGAGTTAACAATTTGTAATAAACAATTTGTGACCCTCGGTTTATTTTTTTCCTGGAAGTAAAAAATTACAAAAACAGCCATATATAACAAAGTACTGAAAAAAATTGTCTTTAATCTCATATAACATTTTTAAATATTACACTATACCGAAATCAAAGTGGCCTCTTAATTTTTCAAGTAACAAATGCATGTAACAGCTGATTAGCAATAGTTACAAACTTGGATTTTTATCCATTTCAAAGATTTTAATCAAAAATCCTGAATGTCCATTATCGTATCTCTTATAATTTGAAAGTTATATCTATTTGTTACTTGAAAAATTAGAGGCCACTTTGATTTCGGTATCGTGTAATATTTAAAAATTTAAAAAAATTTTTTTTTATTTTTTTTAATTTTTTTTTTTTTAGGAAAAAAAAAACCGGGGAAATTTTTAAAAATTTTAAAAGAAACAATAAATTATTGATAAAAAATTTTTTTAACCAAGAAATGCCATTCATGATTTTTGAAGGGAAAAAAACTTCTTAATTAATTGTTTAAACAAACGAAATATAAAAAAACGATTATAAACGATTAAAAAAATTATTTGAGGTTTTTTTTTAAATCATCATTTTGTCTTGACAATAAAATGGTGAGAAATAATTTAAAAAAAATATTATACTTGTCTATTTGTTTATAAACAATTTCTTAACAAATGACGTAATTGACTGATTTGTTGAAAATATAAACAGGATGTTCATAAAATCAGATGTGGAATCATCTGCAACTGAAAGATAAACTTTAGTCACTATCTTCCATCGTCAAGATAACCTCTTGTGGGGTATTCATGTTGAAAAGGGAAACATTCTCAATTGAATATTGATAGAAAGATTTTTCAATTAAAAACCTTAAAAAATTATTTTTTGTAATGTCTAAAGAAAACAACTCTTCCCCGGCTAAAGCCACGCTGGACATTGAATTACATCTGATAGATTTTCTGAAAAGGCCCTAATCAAAAGAAAAAATCTGAAATTGAAAATTTGCATTTTCATTCAGATAGTAATTTGATTTTATATTCCAGTCTCAATTAAGAACTCATAAAGATGAATGAGGCAAAGAAGAATGTTTTCCAAAAGAGAGTACTCACCAGAAATCATTCGTAACATTGACGCAGGAGAGACATCGCATTCACTAGGTCTTCAATACATTTTTGTCGACATTCACAAAAAATAACTTCATTTTAATCGTGGATTTTTCAATTCACAGAAAAATCTTTCTATCAATATTCAATTGAGAATGTTTCCCTTTTCGACGTAATTGACGTTAATTAATGCCATTGTTAGATGCGAAAACAGCTGTATAATAACATGTGCCAACAAAAATAAGTTTTTCAACAACATTTTTTTAATATTTAATTTTTTGCTCATTTCAAAAAATTATAACAAACAAAATATACAAACTTTAATGAACTTTTGTCACGTGATCTTGTTAAGTATGTATATAAGAGGGGCTCCAAAAAGCAAAACATTTATAGGTCAATTATTTAAACTCTTATGTTGACTTTTGTAAAAACAGAGATTGTACAAAAATTAGTTAATTAACAATCGTATAACTTTTTGAAAAATCGACCTAAAATTTCTTTTTCCAACGGGGCTTTATTCTTTCAAGTGTTCTGATGACACCATAATGTTTTCTAATTTTTAAATTAATATTTAATACTATAAAAAAATTATTTTGTGTGATATACTGTATCCAGCGGTGTGGCGCTCATGCCATTACGGCCGCGCGGAGACCTATTTTCGGCGTTGAATAAAAATTATAAATCATGGAGATAGAATTCCGGGAGCACTGACTTTTTTATTGGAAATTTCCTCCTCTTTAAGGATCTTTTTCAAAAGTTTTTAAATAGTAATCGTTTTTGAGTTATTAACGAAAAACTGAATATATTTTTTTTTAATCTTATTTTGTTAATAAAAATTGCAATTTTTTATGTGCTAATAAATGCTGAGATCCATTTTTCTAGACGTCATTCCAAATCGAATGAGCTATCGCACATATTTTTAGGACCGGGAACAAGAATTTACCCGTCCACTGGTATATTTTATCAGTGAATGTCTCCTACGTTCTAATCAATTTTATATGATTACAACTTTCGCATTCTTATTTTTTTTTTAACGAGCTACACATTACGACCAACAACCCAAAACATCTACCATGTTCCGAATCGTTTTCGGTACCAATAATTGTACAGTTATGTATTATATAATAATTTATTTCTTGCTTCACCTTGTAGTATGGCATAATTAACCGGTTTCACAAGACTTCCTTATATTTTGTATTCTAGGTAAAAAATGGGTCTCGGGGCTAGAGACGATCTTGAAGTTTGCACCTTTACGTCATTTCCTATTTAATATAACACACTATAAAACAATCGAACATACAAATCAATTTCCAGATAATAAAATGGAATTGTAATAATCGTAAATCAATAATACTCGTATCATGAGTTTATAGATATTCTGGTGAACAATGAATTACTTTTACGATATTCATGTATTGATGAAAACGAACAAAGTATAGTTTAACTCAAGGGTAGCGCATTTCAAATATTCATATGTATGAGTTTGCCATTATCCTCGTAACTCCAAAACAGCTAATTTGTATAAAAAGCATGATTACACAGAGGAAATATTCATGAAATGTATGCAAGAAGGAGCGAAAAATAAAAAGAAATAACTAACTATCTGAGATCAGGGAAATGAGGAAGGAAGATAAAAATGCAAGAAGCAACTGATAATATGGTAATAAAACGCAGGAGCTTAAACTTATCTACTGATAAAAACTATTCATTATAGAAAGCCGCTAAAAGGATTAGAAGTCCTATAACAATACAATAGAAGGACTCGATAGTGGGCCAATACAAAGGATGCAGAAACATTTGTTGACATATTCAGGCAGAATCAGAATCAAATAAATTCAACCACTAATTAAAAAAATGGGATTATTCTAGATTAATAATTTGGCTTTCGCCAGAAGCACTCAACTATTAAGTAGTATAACTACATGGTATTGGATATGTCAAAGAAATAAGTCTGGTTACATAAACAAACATGTACATACCGGGTGATCATCAGTACGGTGGAGAAGTTTTCTACCAAGTGTTGTTCATCCTCGCACTTCTCCACCGTACTGATGAGGGCCGAGAGCCCGAAACACGTGTCTAGGGTTAACACTTTTCCATGAGGGCTCTGTCCATTAAATTCCTTCCACTTTGTTTTTAACAGTCCCCTCGATATTACTCTCTTTCATATTTATATTCCTGGACTCGGATGTCACGCAGGTAGCTATAGCTGCCTCCGTGGTGACGTTGGTTGTTGCCCTGGAATTCAGGGTCTGCTGACCGAAATCACAAATGAGCGGCTGGCTTCTGTTTGTTGACTCCGTTGATTTGTCGTTTTCTACCAAGTGTTGTTCATCCTCGCACTTCTCCACCGTACTGATGAGGGCCGAGAGCCCGAAACACGTGTCTACGGTTAACACTTTTCCATGAGGGCTATGTCCATTAAATTCCTCCCACTTTTTTTTTAACAGTTCCCTCGATATTACTCTCTTTCATATTTATATATATATATATATATATATATATATATATACATATATTGTTTTCTTCACTCCAAAAACTTGGGGTTGTTTCTTGAATCCTGTTGTATATTTTGGGATGGGGGACTTTTTTGGGTTTTGGATTAGTTTTTAATTTTTTAACAACTAGTGACTAATTTTTGCCGTAAATGTTTCGCCCTTGGTCAAGGGCTTCTTCAGTATTTTATTTTAATATTTTTGTACATTTTTTGCTCTAAAAAATTGGGCTACATTTTACTTCCATGGGTTTCTTTGGCTTCTGTGACCATTAATTATTATTTGACAATTGAGGTTACGTACCTTGGCCAATCTATTTGATTGTGAAGGGTGTATTTGTTTCTGTTTTTCATGTTAACCCTCTTAACGATACGTTAGGACAACTTCCCAATTTATGAAATTTATTGGGTTCTAGAGATCTGTTTTGTTTGCTTGTGGTGTGCAACACGATTCGTACGATGGTGAAATTGGTTTTATTACAGGACTTGGTGGACCTGTTTTCTGTATATTTGCTTTGGTCGGTGTTGATTTGGGGGAGATGGGGGAAAACAATTGCTTAGTTTGTCGTCCACTTTACGCCGAAAAAATTATACCACCTGATTCCTGACGACTTGGACTATCAATTTTGGGGGTGTGGAAATAAGGGAACATGTTCATTATATGGCAAGACTTCCTGCCAAACAGTTCGTTTTTTGTTATTACAGCTCTCTAACTATTACAGTTTTATTGAAGAGCACAATTCTTTTACGCAATACTCGTGAAATGCATTTACATATGGTTTGAAGTGTTTTTTTTTACAGATTTGATGAATATAAATCTGTCAGGGGCTTCTGAGTTGGCAGATCAAGATTAATTTGAGGGGTCAGAACAACAACGGACAAAGTTCATCAAATTCATTTTGGGAAAAAATAGTTTAAAGTTACACATTCATGAGTTCACAAAACATTATAAAGGACATGTTTATTCCTTATCTTAAACTACTGCGTTGGCTAAAAATTTTTCTTTTGATAAAAAATTTGTGAGGTGAAGTTGGTTCTCAGGCATTAGTTGCTGTCTGCATTACAGGCGGACCCGAACTGAGACTTTCTATTTTTTTTATGATTTTCTGACCCCGGAAAATGTTGCAACATTCAAAAGTTCGCTTTCATCTTGAAACCGACATTGAATGAAAGTTCAGAAACTTTTGGAATTTTTGTTTATTGATTGTCTATCATGACTGGCCTATATGATACAACTGAGTTGAAATGTTGATCTGGTTGTCATTGGCCACGCACAAACTCAATAGTAGGTTGAGGATGATTACAAGTTGATAATGTTCAGTCAAATTCATTCTCGAAATAAAAATCGCTCAGTTCCGGATTTTTATTTCGGTTTCAGATAGCTAAATGGCAAACCTGTTTTTTGTACTCAACTATCATCATTTCACTTATTTCTATTTAAATAATGATTCTTCTATATATCAGGCGTGGGCACTCGAGTTAATTGGCTTTCGATATAATGTTGAATTAAATCAGAGTTGTGGGTGTTCGTTGTTTTAACTACTGCTAACAGATATATAAAGCTACGATGTATTGAAATTATTCAATCTCGAATCCATAAAGTGGCAACGTTTATTCTCATCATGAGTTTTAGTTTATTTTCCACAAAACAATATTCGAATAAGTAACAATAAACTAGCATATTTGGAAAAGACATTTATGTAAATCCTAGTAAGACAGTAAATAACCATTTTTCCCCGTAAACATGCCCTTCGATTTACGCGGGATTTCAACAATCCACTTCCAGATAAATCAACAATGAAATATCAGGTTATTTGTTTTTATTTCTATACTGACTAATTAAGAGAATATGATTTTGATCCTGATGTTATCTGTTTATGAAATAACACGAAGATACGTTCCATAATACACATTAGATAACAAGGTGATCATTTGCTGCAATAACGTTAGTAGTATAAGTATATCTAATCCCAATTGGACCGACATAATAAGTTTCGAGAAGGAATTATCTTCCACACGACAGAACTTTTTTATGATTGTACCAGGAACGCTTTGAAAGTAAAAACACTGGTAGTATATACATTTCCCATTTGCCGGGCAGTGCATATGAACACTCCTCGTAGTGCTCTTATTTTATTAGAATAACTATAGTAGTATGTGCATTTGACATCTTTGTCCTTTGCCGGAAGTTCTCATAGTTCTCTTGGTTTAAATTCGAAAAAGATCGCATAGCCACACAGCTGTAGGTGGATGGTGAGGCTAAATAGCTCTGTGAAATCTTCAATGGTGTGGTATGTACAATATTGTTTTATTCTTTGGAACTGCATAATTCGACTGAATATGGAATAAGCTAACACACTGAGCATATCAACAGAATGAATAAAATCATTAAAACAACCGAAATACAGCATAACCGATAGATATATCACTCTTGACATTGCTACCGAGGATAATAAAAAACCTCCTATCAGTGTAACCACGGTTCCGACCGTAAAGCGGACCATATACTAAAATTTAGGCGCAATTACTGAAATGTCTGAAACAATCCTATCTGTGTTGGATGAAATAAGACAAACGAAACAAGAACTGAAATCATTTAAAGGAGCAGTTGAAGTTCGGCTTTCCCTGAAAGTTGAAGAATTCGGTAAGAGGCTAGAAAAACTGGAAGAAGAAAACGCAATAATCCAAGAAAAGCTCGAGCAACTTGAAAGGAAGAGTAAAGATAATAACATAGTCATATTTGGGCTGAAACATCCAGGGCAAGGAATTATAGTAGATATTACGTTACAAGCGAGATTGAGAGATAAGTTGGAGTTGAGGTCCAGGCGATAGACCTAAACAATTTCTACCCTCTTGGAAAAGCTGATACCGCACCCATAAAAGTAGAATTTATTTCCTACTTGAAAAAATCTTCAGTGCTGATGAACACCAAGCAACTCAAGGGAACAAATATATCCATCGCGCTTGATATGACCATTAAACAACGGCAAGACAACCATATTCTAAAAAACATCTGTATCTCGTAAAACAAGATCAGAACACGAACTGCTTCATCAGAAACAACAGGCTACACGTTAACAATACGATCTACACTGTGGAAGATCTAAAAACTACGGAAAACCTCCAAGCTCAGGAAAAATCTAATAGCGCACACCAATCCTTCCTTCGCAAAATCACCAAAAGCAAACTGAAAACTCAGTTGCCTTAGGATCCAGACAACACCCAGCGCAACCATCTATCCCCTACCCAGGTCCCTCATCTACCGGTACTCTTGAAAAACAACAAGCCAGAAAAGAACTCGAAGAAAAAAATTAAATAGAAACCCGTTCCTACAAATCAAGAGGCCACCTTCAAAATTAGTGATGCATCATGGACGATTATATTAGAGACTATAAAACAAATGAAGTAGAAACAATAGTCAGAACATTTTTTTGAATGCAACGAAGTACTCAAAGTAAATCACATCAATACTAATTTTAAAATATTTCATAATAACATTAGAAGCGCATCCAGAAATCTTGAGCATCTATTATGCTACCTTGAACAGTTCTCAGAAAAACAGAAAAACCAGAATGCATCATTTCAACTGATACTTGGCAAATAGATGATATAAATATTTTAAATATAGATGGTTATAACTTAATATACAATTATGGCACTCTTAATCAAAATGATGGCACAATAGTTTTTATTAAATCATCCTTAGATTAAACCTATAAAATTATTATAACAAATTGATACTTACAGAGGTGACATTTTATAATAAGTTAATTAAAATTCTATCAGGCTACAGATCTCCATCAAATCCACCAGCAGAATTCATAGAAAACTTGAAAAGCTACTTATCTACCGAAAAATTCAATAATACCCATCATTATATTTTAGCGGGTGATCTTAATATTGACCTGCTTGATGAGGATGATGGAAACTCTGGACTATATTAACACACTAAGCGAATTTAATTTTGTGTCTACAATAAATAAACACACCCGAGTAACTGAAAATACAAAAGCCTGTATAGATCACATTTTTATCCATACGAAACATGATTTAGAACTGTTGCTACCCTTCGTTATAAAATCCAGAATAACAGACCACTATTCTGTTCTATTACAAATAATTTTACCAGACAAAAACACTATCATCACCAAAACAAGACAAACACATACAAAAAAATCGATTACAACAAATTATCCATGAATGTGAAAAATACTAATTTTAACTCCGTTTATAATACTACAGATATTGACTCGGCAGTTGAAAAACTTGTAACATCGATTACCACAGAAATTAAAAACTGTAGCTACACGGTGAAAAACAATGAAAAAAAACGCAAAAGTTGAATAACTCATGGATTAATTGAATCTATTAATGAGACAAAATGTATCAGACCTTGAAAAGAAGCTATAACCATGAATTAAATAAAGAATATATCGAATATAAAAACAGGCTAAATCACATAATAAAAAACACCAAAAACGATTACTACAAACAAAAAATTTCTGAAAACGCAAATAATAATAAAGCGATGTGGCACACAATACAGGAAATAACATCCGGCAAACAAAATAATACACCTATCAAACACATGAAAAAAAATTGACATAATGTCAGTGATGAAAAAACTATGGCAAATCTATTCAATGAACATTATATTACAGTAGGCTTGGCTGGCAAAATTGCAGTTGATCCGAACTATATCCCCCCTACAGAAATAATCAAAGTCGTAGAAGAATTGAAAAACAAAAAGTCTCCAGGCGAAGATGGTATTACGGATGAAATTCTAAAATAGCATATCTCTGAACCTTTAGCATAACTATTGAATAGATGCTTAAAAAAAGGATATTTTCCTTCCTTGTTTAAAACATCTCTGGTAAAACCAATTTTTAAATCCGGTGATCCCCTTGATGCTACTAACTACAGACCTATCTCACTCATAACAACATTTGCCAAGGTATTCGAAAAACTTCTGAAAATCAGGTTATGCTCCTTTATAGGTCAATTCAACATCTTATCTAACAGACAATATGGATTTCGAAGTGGTGTATCGACACAGGATGCCATAATGCACCTGACATCTAAAATGTATAGTGCAATGGATACTAATAAAATGGCTTTGAGCGTCTTTATAGACCTCTCAAAAGCCTTCGACACTGTTAGCCATACATTATTATTAAAATCTTTGGAAGATGTGGGTATCAGGGGCGTGGGGCTACAGTTATTCAAAACGTACCTCACAAAAAGGTACCAATTTGTACAAATCAATAATACCAGAAGCGAGCAAAAGGAAGTTACTTTCGGTGTACCCCAAGAATCCGTGCTGGGACCAGTCCCTTTCAACATTTATTCAAATGACCTTTTCTCAGTTCCTACAGCCGGGGAAATCATAGCAAACGAGGATGATACTTGCATCTTCTACGAAGAAGAAAACTGGAGAAAAGTCAAAATACTGGCAGAAAAAGATCTTGCTAACATTCAAAAATGGTTCAATAGTAAATTACTCACAATAAACTTTGCAAAAACATCGTTCCTTCCAAACAATAAAAACTCTAAATAACGCAAATATAAATGCTGTTAATGAATTTAAATACCTGGGAGTCGTCTTGGACTCAAATTTGAGATGGGACAAACACGTTAAACACGTTATAAAAAAAGTTAGATTCCTAATACACAAATTTAAAGTTCTACGAGATATTCTCAATCCTAAGATGCTACATACAGTCTATATCTCACTTGTCCAGCCACACTTAATGTATGGTATAGTAGCATGGGGAAGTGTTGGAAAAACTTCTTTGACAAATCTTAATGCCATTCAGAAAAAAATCAAAAAAGTTATGTATAAAAAAGATATTACTTATCCATCCGACAATCTATTTCGGGAAAGCTCTATAATGGACACACGGCAGCTTTACTATTATTTTACAAACCACCACCATAAAAGTGTGCATCAACTTTAAAATATCAATCATGAATACAACACACGAAATAAAAAAGAAAAGGTACGTACTAAAAAAGACAGATAATATTAAAAATACAAAAAAATTAGAAAACTTCAAATACCACCTCAAAAGTTTCATTTTTGAAAACTCTAGAGAAATGATTCATAGAATAATAGAATGAACAGATAGTGCCCTGGTTGTATAGTTATACCTATTTCATTATTACTTGTACCAATGTAAACGCCTCTTCTATATCAATTTACTTTATTTATCGGACTTGTCGATCTTAATGATTTTACTCGTTGATTTTAATTAGTATAACTTATATTTATTACCATTATTTTTTATTTTTTTTACTGTTGCTTTATCTATATCTATATCTATTGTCAATCTCAATGATTTTACTCGTGATTTTAATTAGTATAAGTTATATTTATCATCATTATTTTTACTGGTTTTTCTATACATCTTAATAATTTACTCTTGTTTTTAATTTTTTTTTTTTTTTAGACACTTATTGACTTTTTCAGTTTATTTACTTTAGCTAGATTACTTATTTACATTCCAACAATAATTCTAGTGTTTATTCTGTAATAATAACATTTGGTGAATAAATTATTTTATATTATATATATATATATATATATATTTATATATATATATATATTTTTTATATATTTATATATATATATTTATATATATATATATATATATATATATATTTATTATTTTTGAAGTTGTAAATAATATATTTAAACACTAGGTTACTGAAAGACCGTATAAGTGCCCATAAAAGTGATTGTAGACTTCACCCTGAAAAGTGTGCTCTCAGTGAACATGTGAATAAAGAAGATCACAATATATAATTCCACAAAAATTTTAGTAAAAGAAAAGAATGCTTCGAAACGAATCTTTTTGGAAATGGCATTTATTTCTCAATCCAACAATTGTTTGAACAAAAGAACAGATCTCAATCATTTAAGTGAGATCTATTCTTATCTATTAATCTTGGACAAGAACCCGAATGCTCTCAATAATAATTCATCTTCCTTTTCTAGTTAATACAAACTAACATGAAAGTTTTGAAAAAATTAATAACTAATAAATATATTCATCCAATTTTACCATTAGAAAATCTCATCTTCAGTAGTAATTGCAATTGATGTTGTCCACTTTCATTTGGACAGCTTAGACCAAATGTCTCTTCTTCTTCTTAAAAAAATTGTACAATTTTTGACGTTGACATTTTAGGTTATGTTAAATTCCAACCTCGATGCTGTTATTTTCCCTCACTTTTCACATTCATAACCAAAGAGAGTTCACCACAATGGTTTTCGGCTTTTAATAAAGTTACCAGTAATGTTTTGTGTTACAAATATTATTCCATAAATCTAATTGTTGCTCCATGTTTTTACATGTTTTAATGCTGTCTTTTACATCTTTTTGTATTTCACCGAAAAACGACCATTCTCGCTAACATTGTAAGTAAAGTTTATTTTTATAATTATCAACATACTATAGTAGTTTCACCTTTGTAGCTCCCTGATGATGACAATATTCATTGTCGAAATATTGGAAATATAATGTTATAAGAGTACATTTGCGTTTGCTGCTGTCCCAAAGAATTTCTCAGACTTTTTCCTAACTAGTCAGCAAAGACTACCTCTCCTCTTTCTTATATATATATATATATATATACTAATAAATAAATAATTAATAAATGACGTTTATTCGTGATGAAATCAATACAATTTATTCAGTGGTGACAAATTTTTAGCGGTATAATCTGTATAAACATGACAATACCCACAGAAGTATCACACATACTTGTTTGTGGGAATATAATATAAACAAATTTGAGATAATATAAATATGAACATAGATAAACATCACATTATTTGCCATAATAATTAATAAATATAGTACAAACAATTTTTATTAGAAATAAGGATGAAAAATCCTGTGGGATAAATTTTTTTTTTAATTCCAAGAACATAAAATATTTGCAAAGTGTTATATATAGTGGTGAATAATATAGTATAGACAATTTTTTTACTGGAAATAATAATTAGATGTTCTATGAGATAAAATAGATAAATGTGAGCATATAACAATATACTTTTGGGGGTTAGGTTAGTTAAATCCTCCTTTTTTTATGTTTCAACCTTCAATCAATTTATAAATATCCGTTCTTTTATTTTTCTTTACGAATGTTATTAGTTGTTTTTTGAAGCGTCACACACATAGTCACATTGTAAAAAATGCTATTTGTATATAATTAAAAAAACTTACTAACTGGCGGTTGCTAAAAGGAAAATATCGATGCACATCATAATAAAAATCTTAAATATCAATTTAAACGAACGTCTTAAACTAATTGTAAAATATCATATCAACTATCTAGGCCAACCAATAGAGGTTTTTTCCACTTAAACAAAGGCGCAAATAGCCTTCACTACCATTTTAAAGATAATTCGCAGATGAAAACCCCGCTGACAGCCCCCGCAAAATCGCATTGCGGATTTTTTTTAACAAGAAATATTGTCAAAAATGACCCCTTTTTTGGAGAATTCGAGAACCTACAAAATAGGTTTTTGTGCGACCGGATCGGTGCATTTTCCACTGAGAAAATACGGGAAAACCTCTAACAAGAGATACTTTTTTTTAAATTCATATTTTTTATAAATTTGAAGCTGGACAAACAATCTTGCGGGAAATGATGGATAATAACATGTAGTTCAACTGTGCGCAAGATGGTTTCTGTCCGATGTGTCATTTTTGCACAATCGCGTTTAAGGGCTTATCTTGCAAAATTCGCCGATTGGTAGTTCGAACCAATGGAGGGAGACCACATGTTTAATCACACTATTCGACGATGGTTCATAGCGGGCGATTTAAAAGTTGTACAGGGTCACTTTCGCCCTTTTTATCAAAATTCAGTAAATAATTGTAAATCACGCTGGGATTTGCAATATCAGATCGTTTATTCATACAATTGGGTTGATTGTTTATATAAACCATTTCTAAAAAAATTCTTTGAAAAGATTGTTTTCTCTGGCCAAAATACTTAGATTATTAAATTTACCAAAATGTTTAAATTTGATAGTGTTCTCAGCAAGTGCACAGCTGTTTTTGTTTAAATTACAATCACTTTTATGAGACGTAATGCGGCCTGATACATTTCTTCTAGTTTGTCCTATATAGGCTTCATCACAATTCAGAAAAAATATAGGACAAACACACGGCTTGAATGGAAGCTTGTCTTTAAAAAGGTTTCAATACAGCATCGTTATTACAAGGTCTCTTCCCTGCAAGTTTTGAGCTGAAAGTAATCATGATCTCTGACCCCAAAAACTCCCACACACCAATTTTGCATAGAATCTGACCATAATCACAAAACTCGTCCACCATCCTGAAATCGCCATCTTGAATTCATAGATTTTGTCAAAACATTCTCCGAATCTGAAAACTCCCACATCTTGGGGCCGCCATCTTGAATTTATAAATTTTGACAAAAAATTCAAAATCTTCGACCGCAACAACCACCGCATACCAATTTTGAAACGAATTGGACCATAATCACAAAACTCGTCCTCCAACTTGGGGCCGTCATCTTGAATTTATGAATTTTGACAAAAATTTCGTAATATCCGACCCCGGAAACCCCTACATTCTCTGGTTAACAAGTGCTTTTTAGGTGAAATTTTTTTCGCATTCTCCGAAAATTATGATTGAGGTGTCATTCGATTCGGAATGGTTTGTAGATATTTTTTGAGAAAATGCTAAGGCCGCTCGCAAAAATTGCAATAGTTATAAACAATTAAGTGAAAAAAAAGGTGGTTTGGTTTTTCGCCAATATCTCAGAAACTGTTCGAGATAATTCAAATTTGAAGAAAGATGCAAAAAGAAGAGGAAATTTCCTAACAAAAAGTTTCAACTCCCGGAACTGTAGGACCAATATTTATAATTTTCCCAGAGGGTTGAAAATACGCCCGAAAACGGGTACTCCGGCTTGCGCAAGCCACGTCCCCTTCGGACCTTTAATGAATCAATATTATTTGAACTTATTAAATATGAATATTGAAAATTGAAAAAATTCAGGCGCTTACAGGATAGATCAATGAACAATAATCCGTGTTCCAAAAATTTTTATCCCGATTTTTCAATAAGTTATCCATTAGTTAATTAACAATTTTTTGTAGCACGAACATTAACATTGGAAGTGCGATAATTGTCAAATTATTAATCTGAGAATGTTTTCCTTTCGTGGAGCTATGTTTCAAAGGTCTAAGAATAGATTCCTGTTGGAAAAATTTAAAAATTGTTAATTTTTGTTTTGTTATTAACAATTCACTAAGGTGAAAAATTATAAAGCTTCATTAAACATTGAAAAAAACTTTTTTTCTATAATATTATTATTGATCCGTTTTCTTATGATCAGGAGCTACCCAAAAATGATTTTCAATAATTTTTATTTCCTATCGTTTAAAAAATTGTTATAAACAAATGCGTTGTTTATGAAATAATTAAAAAAAAATTTTTCATGACATAATTTTGATGATAATTATGATTTTTCAAGAAAAAATCGTTTCTTAAAAAAAATTTATTGCTTAAAAACGCATTTGTTAAATAACAATATTTTTCACCACTTTTTTAATCATTATTTATCTTGGTCTTCGATATTAAAAAAAAACGATTATTATTTAAATTTTCATTGTTTATTTAATAAACAATTTGTTATAAACAAATGAATTATCTCTTTGTATTTTTTTTTCTACTTAAAAAAACAAAAACAACCATGTATTATTGAAAAAAAAAATATTTATATTTTTTATTGAACTTTAAATTTTCTGTTCTCTTTCATTTCACCACTCCGACCTGGTTTTTTATGTTTAATTTTATTATAACTTTTTAACTAATGAAGATACAAGGAAAAATTTTGAGACTTATTAATTTTTATTAATTAAACAACAAATTAAGCCAAAAATGAAAGATAACAGAAAATTAATAAAAAATTTTTTTTTTTAAAAATAATAATGGTTGTTTTTTTTTTTTGAGTAGAAAAAGAAAAAAAATACAAAGAGTTAATTCATTTGTTTATAACAAATTGTTTATTAAATAAACAATGAAAATTTAAATAATAATCGTTTTTTTTATATTGAAGACCAAGATAAATAATGATTTAAAAAAAATGGTTCCTCAATTTGCATAACAAGTGGTAAAAAAAAAATGTTATTTAACAAATGCGTTTTTAAGCGATAATTTTTTTTAAGAAACGTTTTTTTTTGAAAAATCATAATTATCATCAAAGATTATGTTATGAAAAAAAATGTTCAAATTATCTCATAAACAACGCATTTGTTTATAACAATTTTTTAAACAATAGGAGATAAAAATTATTAAAAATCATTTTAAGTAGCTTCTGATCATAAGAAAACGGATCAATAAAATATTATAAAAAAAAGTTTTTTTCAATGTTTAATGAAGCTTTATAATTTATCACCTTAGTAAATTGTTAATAACAAAACGAAAATTAACAATTTTTGAATTTTTCCAACGGGAATCTATTCTTAGACCTTTGAAAAATAGCTCCACGGAAGGAAACCATTCTCAGACTAATAGTTTAACAATTATCGTACTTGCAATGTTAATGTTCGTTCTACAAAAAATTGTTCATTAACTAATGGATAACCTATTGAAAAATCGCGATAAAAATTTTTGGACCACGATTTATTGTTCATTGATCCATCCTGCAGGCCCCTAAATTCTTTCAATTTTTAATTTTCATATTTAATAAGTTTAAATAATATTTATTCATTGAAGGTCCGAAGGGGACGTGGCTTGCGCAAGCCGGAGTACCCGTTTTCGGGCGTATTTTCAACCCTCTGGGAAAATTATAAATATTGGTCCTACAGTTCCTTTTTCTTAGTAAATTTCCTCCTCTTTTTGCATCTTTTTTCTAATTTGAATTATCTCGAATAGTTTCTGAGATATTGGCGAAAAAACAAACCACCTTTTTTGTTCACTTAATTGTTTATAACTATTGCAATTTTTGCGAGCGGCCTTAGCATTTTCTCAAAAAATATCTACATACCATTCCGAATCGAATGACACCCCAATCATAATTTTCGGAGAATGCGAAAAAAATTTGACCTAAAAAGCACTTGTTAACCAGACTACATACCAATTTTGAATCGAATCGGACCACAATCACAAAACTCGTCCGCCATATTGGAGCCGCCATCTTGAATTTTTGAATTTTGACAAAAATAAATTGATTAATGATTAATTTTGACTAAAAATTTATCATTTTTAGTTCCAATAGAAACATGTTTAAACTTCAATTCGGTACTAGTTTGAAGCTGTTACTCGATAAGTAAAGTAATGAACCAAACAAATTAGGATAAAAAAAAGTTTTGTGCCAAGGCATTAGAACAAAATATAGCTAGGAACTAAAATATATTATTTTTTACTCTGTAAATACTAAATTTTAAGCGTAAATTCAAGCTGTTACTCCACTGGTATGGTTGGTGTTCGAAAACTTTTCCGGAAAGAGGACATACAAAACTTGTGCAAAAATTCTGTCCAGGCACTAAATTATTTTCCTTATGGTCACTGTGGGTATTAACATTTTGAAAACATTTCATTCTCTTACTCGATCGGCCAGGTTTTCTGCAAGAGGCTCTTGACTATTGCCCATCTGAGTTTGGCCACGTACTTAGTAGCCACGAATTTCAGTATTTCATTCTTATTGTGCTTCGAAAACAAAAAAGTTGGGGACTGAGAGAGAAAAAATAACGAAACTAATTAAAAACGCCTCTGCTAGTGTTTATCAATCAGTGCGGAATCTGAAGGATAATGCAGCTAGTGGGTTGCAAAAAAGGGGTAAAATCAACAAGGAGACCGAACAGACCAACATGTGTAAATATGTGCATCACACCTCCTCAAAGCTATTTATATCAAAGTTGATTGAATGATTATATGAAAAACTTTTCTTGGATGTCGTAAATACCAACACGGCGAATATTCGTCGAAACCTCAATTTTCAATTACATTGTAATTGAACGTTCCTCTGTTAATTTACTTACTTCAAGAATAGATGTTTGTAACGAGTCTATTGATTGCTCGGAACCACAACTGTGGTTATTATAGGTTTTGACACTTTATAAGCTGTTTGGCCATTTTCCTAAGCAAAACTATAGGAGTTGTTTGTGCAAGAACAAGAAGCACGTGTCGATTGGAATTTATTATTTGCGGGACTAGAGTAACTTCACTGTTTTTGGAATTGCTCTAATTTTTTTTTCGTGTGGAAAACAATAACTTTTTTTTAGCGCTTTCTGATAGCTAACAAATGGAACAGTATATTTTTTTGAATCAATTCGATGAGAATGACTTTGAGCACTCGACTGAAGATGTATTTGTCAGCTGTGCAGTAGACGGCTTAAGAATATTACTGCAGGGGCATTTACCATCCTGGCGGTAAAAGTCCGACCAAATGGCCACGTTGTCTTTTGAAATTTTCTCTCTTTTGAGAAATTTATTTTTGGATATTTTGAGGATTTTATTTTTGAATATATTGAGAAATTTATTTTTGGATATCTTGATGCTAGAACTAAGTTTTGTTGTTCAAAATTCAAGAAATAAGAGGAACGCAAATTTTATGGCCAATGTTTTTCAGGTGTAATTCAATATTCGGCGTGAGTATTAGTTCGGAAAGTAGTTGTTTCATGACCAATATAACTTTAGAATTTTGAAACAATTCTTATTTTGGGGTGAAATTTGTGGTTTGGTTCAATTTCATCAACTGTTGTTCAATATTCGGCGTGAGTATTAGCTCGGAAAGTAGTTGTTTGTTGGGGAATATTGAATCAAGACATAATTTCACATTCAAAGTAGAATATATGTGCTGTTGGCTTGATTTCTTGAAGGTTTGTAGACAATAATTTCTTACGGCACAGGTTTTGGATTTTTGTTTTTTTTCCTTTTCTCTTATTTTTCTGGGTTGGAAGAAGATAGTCAGTGCTAGGTTTCTAGCATATGATTAATTTTTTAGCTTTTTTGGTAATCTTAGTAGTTTTTGATATCACGTAAAGTGATGTTAAATCATAGAAGATAAGTAGTAGTAATGAGTAAGCGGCAGGGTTTTGGGATTTATTTCCACCCTCGTCTGTGTTTGAGCATCTAGTCCAGAGAATTATTTGTCTCAAACACATGAGTCATTTTTGGGATTTTGCGATTAGATATTTTTTTGTCTGTAGGAGCCATGTTAAATATTTTGATCAATTGTCTTGCTGGTGAGAGGGCCGATGTATTGTATTGTCGGTTGGCAAGATAATCCTTAATATTTACTTGGAGTACCTCAGAAGCTTTTTGTTCTTTTTGTCTTGGTGTTAATAGCACTTTTTAGGTGTGGTGGAATCCTATATTTTCACTAAGGTTGGTTTAGGAATCCTTTGAAAATTCCTAAAATATGAGTCTATACCATTTTTGTTTGCAGTAATTTTTGACTTTACTTTGGTTGTCTTTTCACATTATTGGGATTTGTTGGAGATTTATTTGGGGTGTTAATGTGCTTCTGAAGGAATATTTTGCTATTTTTGAGTTAATCATTGCATTAAGCCGCGTACTGACTTGAATGTACATGCGTTGAGTCGAGGCGCATGCATATGCACATTCAAATCTGGACGTGACATTCGCATGGACTCAGCGCATTATCGCGAGTCACCGCGAATGCACATGACCTGAGCCGTTGGCTGTCGGATTTTGGTCCCGCTCAAAGGAAATATATCGTGCGTATGTGCTCAGTGTGGACCGGTTTTTAGTCTGCACTAGTCTGTCGAGCGAATAGTAGTGAAGAGATTTTTGAATGACGGTTTCAAAAAGGATAAAATGGAGTCATAACAGATTCCTCCGGAGGTGGAAGCATGCCATTGTGGTCATGATTTCGAAGAAACGACAAAACCCGACCTTACAACAAAATTATCGATCGATTAGTGCTAAGTTGGCTGAGAAAATCGTCCCGGAAAGACTCAACGACGAAGTAAGTGGAGGACAGGAATGTCCTACCGGATGAGCAGTTCGGCTTTCGCCGCGCTCACTCCACCGAGTTTCAGGTTCTGACGCTGATGGAAGACACGATACAGTATTCAAACACCAACAATAGCGCTCATATCATACTCCTAGACATTAGTAAAGCTTTCGATGAGGGCGCTTTCAAAATTAATTGACTTGCACTTGCCTCTGAGCCTGGTGAAGTGTATAAAGTCGTTCCTCATGGGTAAGACATTCCAAGTTAAGGTCGACAATTTTTTCTCGGATTCGAGAGAAAATGAGGCCGGCGTTCCTCAGAGCCCATACTGTTCCTATCTTCTTCAACCGATCATCTGATGGGTGTCGTTTATTTGCAGAACGCATCTGGAGTGGAAAGTAAGGGTGAATCTTGATAAAACACAGGCAATCTCGATGAGCCGTAAGAGAAACAACCCGGAGAGGGGATTGACTGTCTCTGGAAGGGAGATTGGTCAGAGCATCAAGTACCTCGAACAGTGGATCGTCGACTCACCCAGAGACCACAAGTCAAGTTACAAAAAAAAAATACAAAAAAAAATTGTATCACTATATCCGTTAATCAACAGGAGAAGTAAACTTTCGCTAAAAAATAAAGTAATAGGTTCAGACCTCTCATTTTGTACGCCTCAGCTGCCTGAAGCCAAACCTGCAGAACCATCATTCGCGTCCTGGAACGAGCGGAAATGAAGATTCTGCGGATAATAATCGACGGTTTGTGGTACGTGCAGAACGAGCGGGTACTTTTTGACTTAAATCTGCCTTCATAATTTAGATTTGTTGAATTTATCATTATATTTTAATGCTTTTTCTAAAACCAATCTCAAATTTGCATCATGTTCCTCCTCATTACGCCCTGTATTGATCAAATCATCAAAGTATAAGCCTACCCCTAGAATGTCACCAAAAATTTCCTGATTTTTCTTTTGAAATACTTCAGGAGTTGAACAGATTCCAAAAGGAAGACGAAGATATTGATATCTTCCAAAAGGTGTAGCAAATGTACATAAATCAGCACTACTTTCAACTAATTCAATCTGTAGATACCCATCCTTCATGTCCAATACTGAAAAATATTTTTTTCCAAGTAATTTTGAAGATATCTCATCAAGTGTTGGTATGGGAAAATATTCTCGTTTTATTGAAGAATTCAATTACATTGGATCCAAACACAATCTCAAATCCTCATTTGGTTTTTCCACAATAACCAAAGGATTAACCCATTCTGTTGGTTTATCAACCTTCCTCATCTAACCCTGGTCAAACTGGTCCAAATTACTTTTTAGTCTTTTTTTTTATGTTCTGGTTCCCACGAAAAGGGATATCCTGTAATGTTCAGAGAACATCGTGGGAACCAAGGGAAAGGAGGTAGGAGTTGGTGTTCTTCTTGAATTTCTGGAGGTTGTATGCCTCGGGGAACACCTCCCTAGGCAATGAGTTCCAAAGCCTCGCTGTTCGTTGGATGAACGAGTCTTTGGAAAGTGATGTTCTGCAGGTCTCCAAAGTGACCACGAAGGGGTGTGATGCCTGAACTTGACGGGTTAGTCTCGAAGAGACTGCCAAAGCAGGAACGATTGTTGATATTTCAGAAGAGCATCGCCCATGAAAATATCAATAAAATAGAGACAAATCGCCAACTTTTCTACGGTGTTCCAGACAAGTGAGCGAGTTTGTAAGCGAGGCATCACCGACGAGACGAATTGCCCTTTTTTGGACAGAATCCAATAGCCTCAGGATATGTTTAGGTGCCGCGCTCCAAATATGGGAACAGTATTCCAGGACAGGTGCCTTATAGATCATAAGCAGCTGGGTGGGGGTGAAATAGCTCTTGGCACGAAACAAAAAACCAAGTTTTTGGGATGCACTTTTGGCAATGGACCTCACGTGATTTTCCCAGGAAAGGTTATAGCTGATAGTAATACCAAGCATCGATATGGATGACTTCAGTGGTATGGTTACTCCTGACAAAGTTATGTTAGGCACAGTGAGATCGACTTTTCTAGAGAAAAGACATGCTTGTGTTTTGTTTGCATTGAATTCTACCAAGTTATTAGATCCCCACTCGAGAATTAATGCTAAGTCCATATTTATATTATTAACATTTCTTCCACGTTCATTTCTGGTTTCACGGGCTGATATAGGGGCCCTGGAAGAGAAAGCGGTATGGAGGGTACTATCATCGGCAAAGCTGTGTACTGGACATGAAGTTGCTTTCAATAGGTCGTTGATGTGAAGTAGAAATAGTGTTGGTGCGAGAATAGATCCTTGCGGAACACCAGCATTTATGAGTATAGTGTCAGATGAAACTCCATCGACCACTTGGAGAGACCTGTTTGAGAGAAAACTAGCAAGCAGAGAACACAGCTGAGGGGGCAAGCCATAAGACGGAAGTTTGGCGAGGAGTCCCTGGTGCCAAACTCGATCGAACGCCTTGGAGATATCTAATGCCACAGCTAAAGTTTCTCCATACTTTTCAATAGCTGCCTTATATGTGAGACGTAAGCGAGCAGGTCACCAGTTGATCTCTGATGGCGGAAGCCATATTGCCTATCGTTGACAATTCCTGAGTCTTCCAGATATTTCATGAGCTCGATGTTGATGGCTTTTTCCATGACCTTTGAAATAATAGATAGCAGTGCGATAGGTCTGTAGTTGCTAGGTAGGGCCTTTTTGCCTTTTTAGGGACTGGCTGTACTCTTGCAATTTTCCAATTGGACGGAAATACCCCAAATTGTAAGAGTGGTTGAACAACTTGCAAAGAACAGGTGTTAGTTCGGGGCACATTTCTTGAGAACAATCGGCGGGATTCCGTCAGATCCACAGGCTTTGTTGGTGTTGAGACCCAGCAAAATCTTTCTGATAGTACGTTGGCGAAAGGTGATCTCGGCATGTGACTGTCAATAGGTGTAATGTTCGGGGGTTGTTTTCCCGATGAATCCAGAGTGGAATTTTCAGCAAATAGGTGCGCAAAGATATTGGCTTTTTCCTGGGCAGTCGTTGCTAGTGTTCCATCTTCTTTGGTTAGAGGAGGAAATGAGCTGGAAGTGAAGTTTCTTCCCACAGCTTTGGCGAAAGACCAAAATGAACGGGATCCGTTAGGACATTCAGCAAGTTTTGATCTTATTTTGGCATTGTGGGCATCTTTTGAGCATTCTATTGTCTCTTTGCATATGCCTCTAGCCTCGACATATGCTGCTCTGGTCTCAGGGCCCGGATTTTTAGCCATCGATGGTATGCTGCCTGTTTGGAAGCCACAGCTCTAGAGCAGTTTCTGTTAAACCAGGTCTTATCGGATGATGTTCTTCTGTCGGTATTCGGTATGTAGGTTTGCATCCCCAACATGATGATTTCAGAAATTGTCTCAGCACATCGTGTTGGATCTAGTAAAGCATGTGGAACCCGCCTACAAGAAACAGCACGCGGTATAGCATTTTCTTTCAAAGTAATGTGATGTTTTGAATACTTTCCACATCCTTCAAAAACAACAGAATAGATTCGAAGAATATCCTCGAATGAACGGAACTTTGTATAAACACTATCGACTTTTTCAATCAAATTCAATTTTATACACCCTGGTAAACCTAGAAGAGGTGTTTGATTCAGGGTATCAACCACAATGAATGATATAAGGGCGGACATTTTTCGAACAGTGCAAAACAGTTCTATCTCACCAAGAGGCTTGATTTTAAAATTTTCACTACCATATGCTACCAATGTCATTTGATTCGGTTTGATGGCATTCTGCAATTTGCTTCCTGAAAAATCCAGTTGATTCAAGGATAGTATATTAACTTCAGCGCCAGAAACGAGCTTGAAAGTGATAATTTTGTCATTGATTTTCACCTCTTCTGTCCAAACAGTAATACTTCCAACAGTATGCTCCATTGGCCCCCGAACTAACACCTGTTCTTTGCAAGTTGTTCAACCACTCTTACAATTTGGGAGTATTTCCGTCCAATTGGAAAATTGCAAGAGTACAGCCAGTCCCTAAAAAAGGCAAAAAGGCCCTACCTAGCAACTACAGACCTATCGCACTGCTATCTATTATTTCGAAGGTCATGGAAAAAGCCATCAACATCGAGCTCATGAAATATCTGGAAGACTCAGGAATTATCAATGATAGGCAATATGGCTTCCGCCATCAGAGATCAACTGGTGACCTGCTCGCATACGTCTCACATATATGGCAGCTATCTATTGAAAAGTATGGAGAAACTTTAGCTGTGGCATTAGATATCTCCAAGGCGTTCGATTGAGTTTGGCACCAGGGACTCCTCGCCAAGCTTCCATCTTATGGCTTGCCCCCTCAGCTGTGTTCTCTGCTTGCTAGTTTTCTCTCAAACAGGTCTCTCCATGTAGTGGTCGATGGAGTTTCATCTGACACTCTACTCATAAATGCTGGTGTTCCGCAAGGATCCATTCTAGCACCAACACTATTTTTACTTCACATCAACGACGTGTTGAAAGCAACTTCATGTCCCGTACACAGCTTTGCCGATGATAGTACCCTCCATACCGCTTTCTCTTCCAGGGCCCCTATATCAGCCCGTGAAACCAGAAATGAACGAGGAAGAAATGTTAACAATATAAATATGGACTTAGCAACAATTCTCGAATGGGGATCCAATAACTTGGTAGAATTCAATGCAAACAAAACACAAGCATGTCTTTTCTCTAGAAAAGCCGATCTCACTGTGCCTAACATAACTTTGTCAGGAGTAACCATACCACTGAAGTCATCCATATCGATGCTTGGTATTACTATCAGCAATAACCTTTCCTGGGAAAATCACGGAGGTCCATTGCCAAAAGTGCATCCCAAAACGGTTTTGTTTCGTGCCAGAGCTATTTACCTCCAGTAGCTCTTATGATCTATAAGCACAGTCCGACCTGTCCTGGAATACTGTTCCCATATTTGGAGTGCGGCACCTAAACATATCCTGAAGCTATTGGATTCTGTCCAAAAAAGGGCAATTCGTCTCGTCGGTGATGCCTCGCTTACAAACTCGCTCACTTGTCTGGAACACCGTAGAAAAGTTGGCGATTTGTCTCTATTTTATAGATATTTTCATGGGCGATGCTCTTCTAAAATATCAACAATCGTTCCTCCTTTGGCAGTCTCTTCGAGATTAACCCGTCAAGTTCAGTCTTCACACCCCTTCGTGGTCACTTTGGAGACCTGCAGAACATCACTTTCCAAAGACTCATTCATCCAACGAACTGCGAGGCTTTGGAACTCATTGCCTAGGGAGGTGTTCCCCGATGCATACAACCTCCAGAAATTTAAGAAGAACACCAACTCCTACCTTCTTTCCCTTGGTTCCCACGATGTTTCTCCGAAATTACAGGATATCCCTTTTCGTGGGAACCAGAACATATAAAAAAAAAAAACACAGCATCTATATACAGTGCTAGTCAAAAGTCCCCTCCCCCCTCGTATCTTTTGAACGGGTATACTTATAATAATGAAATTTGGAGGGTGGAAATAAACGGATGTAGGCTTCTCAACTGGTCATAACAGGTGACGCAATAGTCATAAATGACGTCACAAGGCCACTGTGACCAATAATTTTAAATGAGACCCTATGGCAAGTGACAGCTCGTTTGAAAGGTATTGAAAATACCTATTCAGTCATACCAATTTTGTTTGGGTTTCGGCTGATTTTGATTGATACATTGAAGAAATACGAAAATTATAGTTTCGCATTTAATTAATAAAGATTTAAGAACCAGTTCTTATAATAAGTGTTCAAAATGTGCTCCATCTACTTCCTGGCAGTAATGCATCCTATTGCTAAACTCTTGTCGTACTCGTCCCAGTGTGTCAGCGGAAATTGGCCTACATTCTTCAACAATTCGTTGTTTCAGAATGGCAATACTGTCAGGTGCTGTAGCGTAAACCTTAGATTTCAAGTACCCCCATAGAAAAAAATCTAATGGTGTAAGGTCCGGTGACCGAGCTGGCCATTCGACCGAACCTCGTCGTCCAATCCATCTACCACGATATTCTTCATCTAGGTAACGTCTTACTGCACCGTAATAGTGTGCAGGAGCACCATCTTGTTGAAACGTTATTTCCAAGTTGTCGAATTCATCTGGATTATCTTCTAGAATTTCAAGAATTAACGCCTCAATATCATTTTGTAACATCTCCAGATACAATTCACCGGTTAAGTTAGCATTGAGAAAAAGAGGCCCAACTATGTGGTTTCCCAAAATACCTGCCCAAACATTTACTTTTACTGGAAATTGAGTATGTTTTTCACGAAAGATGTGAGGATTTGTGTCACTCCAATACCTCACATTTTGAGTGTTAACATTTCCATTGAGAAAGAAAGTACTTTCGTCACTAAAACAAATTGTCTGTATGTAGCCTGGTTGTTGGTTCATTTTATTGGACATAGTTTCACAGAATTCTAGTCTTCGGTCGGGGTCATCATCTGAAAGTTGGTGCACCATTTTTAATTTGTATGGATGAAATTTGTTTTTAGCCAACACCCTATGTACTGTCCTTTGACTGACTTCACAGATAGACGCAACTTGGGCTGTGGAAGAAGTAGGGTTTACTAGCATTTCTCCAATTATGTCAATTTTTTTGTCATCACTTATTGTTGGTCGACCAGATCGTTTGGCATCTTGAACACTACCTGATGCTTCAAACTTCCGAAGAAGCTCCCTCAAATAAACCCTCGATATAGGGCGATCGGGGTACCTCTCATTAAACAGTCGTTCCGCTGCATGGAAATTGTTTCTACATTCACCAATTATTAAGATAGCTGCTACTTTGTCGGCTACAGTACGTACCATTTTGCCTATGTAAACACTTAAACGTCTCGTTAAACAATAGCTTGGGTAAATTTTCAAGGTATAAACACTTTTGACAAGTAGAGAATTCAAAAACGTCAACCTTTTTGACAATTAACCAGAGGCGTACTTTAAAATCTTTATTAATTAAATGCGAAACTATAATTTTCGTATTTCTTCAATTCATCAATCAAAATCAGCCGAAACCCAAACAAAATTGGTAAGACTGAATAGGTATTTTCAATACCTTTCAAACGAGCTGTCACTTGCCATAGGGTCCCATTTAAAATTATTGGTCACAGTGGCCTTGTGACGTCATTTATGACTATTGCGTCACCTGTTATGACCAGTTGAGAAGCCTACATCCGTTTATTTCCACCCTCCAAATTTCATTATTATAAGTATACCCGTTCAAAAGATACGAGGTGGGGAGGGGACTTTTGACTAGCACTGTATATTTCATTGTCCGATTCCGCATTCTCACATCCTGTAACCAAAACTTCATTGACATTCCTCTGTTTATTGTCCTGAACTATCTTGTTTTTGCAAACACTGGAAAAGTGATTTCTTCCTTTACACTGTGCACACGTTTTTCCAAAAGCTGGACATTTCCAAGGCTCGTGTTCATAACCGCAATAATCACAATTTGGCTTCCTTATTTTATATTTTCTAACAACTTGCTTGTTTGGTTTTACTTCATTTACGTTAATTATTATTTCCCGCAACGTTTTCGATTGGAATGAACTTGTTTCCTTCGCTCTGCAATGATCGATCGCTTTCTCCAAAGTTAGATTTGGCTCTCTCAATAAGTGTTCCTGAATTTACTTGTCAAATACTCCGGTGACAATTCGATCTCCCAACATACAATCTTGGTCTTTGTACTCCGTGGATTTGATAGCTTTACTTAATTCTGTCAAAATATTATCAAAAGGCTGACCTTTTTTTTGTATTATATTGTTGAAAAGAAATCTCTCAAATATAACATTTTTCTTGGGCGAACAAGCACAATATGCTTCAAATTTCAACTTTATCATTTCCAAAGTTCTTTCTTCGGGTACAACATCATATGTAGATGAATTGTGAAGTTCAAGTCCTTGATCACCAATTAAATTAAGGAATACTGCTATTTTCTTTTTCTCTGGCTTGGCATCTAAATCCGTAGCTGCCATAAACAATTCAACTCGTTGAACGAATCTTTTCCAGTTCTGACTAACATTTCCATCTTCAAGTACCAAAGTTTCAGGTTTGTTGAATTCCATAACTTTCTTAGATTTCCACTGATTGTGACCGACCTGACACCATGTATTAGTTTATATATTTATTGGTATTTATTCAATATCGGATTCCTGATGATAAGTCTTTATTTTTTATCTATCTGTTATATCGTGACAGTGACAGTACTCTCCTATATTTACTTCTAATCATCTACAGTATGACATAATAATAAGTAATAACTATAATACAACTATTGGCCATGAACGTGAACACAACACCAAATTTCTTGTCTTGATTGACGAGCTGAAATTCCAAGAACACATTTTGTCTCTCAGTAAAAAACTAGCCTCAGGATGTTACGACGTAAAAATGGCCACAAGCGAGATTGGCTCTGAAACAGCAAAAACAGTGTATTACGCCCTCGTGGAGTCCCACCTCAGATACGGAATTGCCTTCTGGGGCATGTGCAGCCAACAAAGGCTTAATAACATATTCATTCTACAGAAGCGAGCGTTAAGATACATGTGTAGGGTATCTCCCAGACATTCGTCAAACCGCTCTTTGTCTCTGAGAAAATACTCACTCTATCCTCTTTATTTATATTAGAAAGCATGTGCTTAGTTTTTAAAAACCGTGATAATTTAGCAAATCGTCAGATACATCACAGAACAAGTAGGACAAATAATCTAAATCAACCTTTGCCTATACCCTTCTTGAATTTGACCAGGTAATCGATTATATATGAAGGCATAATAGTATATTGTTTTACGAGTGACGAAAGTAACATTTTTCTATAACATTACACTATACTTTTTCTACAACAGTGTTTATATCATAATAATATGCTAAAAAAGAACGATGAACAAATATTTTATTTTAAATTAAAATAACAGAATTTCTTCAAACATTACTTATGATTTCAATATTGGTTAATTGTTACATTCGAGCAATTATTCAAAATTATAGTAGTATTACAATCAAGATTTTTATGTATTGAGGTAGACGATGACACATCTGTTATGTTGTTAACTGATGTCACTCCAGATGAAGATGCGCCGTAATCGGATAGCGTTGTATTTTGGTTTGTATTTGTAAAATTTTGGTTTGTATTTGATTTTTGCTGCTAACTGATAGGTCAACATATCCCTCCGTAACGTTACTAGATTTCCAGCCTCCATGCTTTTTTAATTGAAGTAGATCATCTCCTGCATCCACTAATAGCGTTGCGGAAGTTCTACGCAAACAATGCCCAGTATATTTTTGGGGATCAGGCAAGTTTAAATATTGATCAATTTGCCTAGGAAATTTATTGAATTTATTTATTCCCACAATCTGTCTAGAACACTTTCCGTTCTGGTAGTTAATAAAGAATCTTGAATTTATTTTCATATCTAGTGGACGGAGGTTCATATATATTTTAGAACTCTCGTAGAGGAACCCAGAAATGTGGAAGGAACGCGGTACTTTTGTTTTTGTATTACGTATTGTAACTAAGAGTATACTGCTGGTATCTTTTACATCATTTACTGTCAAATCTTTTAATTCATGGTAACGACAAGCCCCCGAATTTCCAAAAACTAAGGCTACCTAAAAAGGTTAATATTAATATCATTAAGAATTTATCGCAATAATAAAGTAACTAACTTACCTTAATCATTAAGTATTTGGAGTCGGGTGTTAAGAAAGTGTGTATCTCATCAAAATACATTTGTTTAGACTTTTGACTTTTGAAACCGTCAGATTTTCGTTTCAAATAAGAACGTACCTTGGGATATTAACTGATATCGATATTATTTTTAATCGATAAAGTGGTTCTCAACATCGAATACAGAGACCATAGCGTCGAAGACTTAAATTTTTTCGACAACCTTCCAAAATATGCAAGCAGCACAGTTTTCGAAAATGAATTTACGTGATTATCAACTCTCCAATCCATGAATTTTGCTTATATTTCTTCATATATCTTTTTAGATTTTAGTGGTAATAAATCAAAGAGGTTTCCTTAGCTTG
This sequence comes from Gonioctena quinquepunctata, assembly GCA_018342105.1. Lineage (NCBI taxonomy): Eukaryota > Metazoa > Arthropoda > Insecta > Coleoptera > Chrysomelidae > Gonioctena > Gonioctena quinquepunctata. The sequence continues at coordinate 680,388 of JAFIRS010000232.1, read as the reverse complement.
ATTTGCTATTTCTGGTGGTGTATTTGGAAAATCTAAATCACTTTCCGAATCAGAAATCATGATAACTTAAAAAACTAACAATGCTTTCAGTGCAAACTGACAAGTCTAAACAATTAACGAGGAACGTCAAACTAATGAAACCAGGCAACTAGATATACATTGTTCTTAAATCTCACGGTATTTTAACGATTCGATTTTGCGTTTTAATGAAACAAAAGTGAAAAAAATGCATTCTAATTATAGAAATGATTCCTGTCTTTGTTTATGAATAATTTAAAGTGATCAAAACATTATATACGAGGGCGGGAAATGATTGAAAATTTAAATTTAACTTTCGTCACTAGAAACGAAAGTTAACGTTATAAGAATTTCTATCACTCGCGACGGAAATCACGTTTTCGCTGAAGGTAGAATACAAAATGACGTCTTTTCGTAAAGGGTTTTAGAAAAAATATATAATCACCTACCCTTACACATAAAGTTTATTAACTATTTAAAAAAAAATCGGAAGTCTGTTAAAGATGTATTACTTCAGGGAACTAACTATAATTTGGAAGAGTACTATTCAGAGAATTGGTAGAGAATGCGCAGTTTCGTATAATTGTGCAGCTATATATGTGTGTTTTTATAAGTTTGTTTGTATCTTATGTGTATATTTATTCAAAAATGTTTTATACTCTTGTGTAATGATGACAGAAAAGTTCTTAAGCGCGTTCGACGTACTACTTCATTAATATGTAGTTACTCTTAATTGATTTATATATTATTTACCTTCAATTAATCTTAAACTTTTTTAACTTCGTCAATAAGGACATTTTTTTCTTTGACAATAAAGTATATTTTCTCTCTCTCTCTCTCTCTCTCTCTCTCTCTCTCTCTCTCTCAAGAATTAATCGATAAACGTTTCGCATCTTATTCTTACTCCCCTCTCCAGACCAAAATCGACGTTCTCTCTAACGAATTCAACGATGACCTGTCGTCCGTATCATAGCGTACTTTCGATCGCCGAATCAGATGTTTTTTGTTTGTACGTCAATTAGTTTCATGGACGGGGTTTCGTATAGGATCGTAATGAAAATTGTCTGATGGTCGATTGTTTCGCGCCAGACTGTTTTTGACCAGAATTTGTTTTCCTTTCATATGTGCTCATGCAAGAAAATTGAATCAATTATGTAATTTGCCCGTATGAATATACCAACAAGCCGATTTGTCCTCCTCAGTTCATTCAGTTTGTTATTTTTTCACGTAGGCGAAACTCGTTTGAGTAGTGTTGAGGACTATTAATAGTGGCTGAAGCTAGTGCTTATTTTTAAATCACATTGTAGGGTCAATGACAAAACATCATCGATGTCTTAGTATTTATTTTTTCACTTCTAAAAATCTCAATCGATGCAAATGAATATGGACAATTTTTTTAATCAAAAGGTACCGGGTTTTTCACTATAAATTACCCACCCCTTATCATCGTTTGTTATAGAAAAAAAAGTTGAAGGTAAAATTTGCGTGGTTATAATTGAATTTTGACGAAATACTATCAAAAATACAGTAGCGTGCAGATTTCAGGAGATACAAAAAAATATTTTTTAAATGGGATACCCTGAATATTATTGAATTTTTGGAGTGTTCTTTTTTTCCTGATTTCAAAAATATACCATATGTTACCCCTATCTTATTTATTTATTTAGAAACAGACAGGCATGCGCCTAATTATATCTCGAATTTATAAATTTTGATATTGATAAAAAATTAATAATCTCCGACCCCAAAAACCCCCACATACCAATTTTGAATCGAATTGGACCATAATCACAATGTTTGTCCTCCATCTTGAAGCCGCCATCTTGAATTTATGAATTTTGACAGAAATTTCATAATCTTCGACTCCGAAAATCCCCACATATCAATTTTGAATCGAATCGGACCATAATCACAAAACTCGTCCGCCATCTTGAATTCATGAATTTTGACAAAAAACTTCATAATCTTCGACTCCGAAAATCCCCACATATCAATTTTGAATCAAATCGGACCATAATCACAAAACTCGTCCGCCAAAAAATATACCTATACCAAATAATTTGGTACGCCTATGGAATTTCTATTGATAGCCACAGTTAGACAATGGTTCGGGCATCTTCGAGAAAAATTGGTTGTTAGGTAGGGGAAGGCCAAAGTGGTCGTCTCAATACTGGACGAGCTCTACTTGCACACCTCCCCCCTCACTTTCTATCTACATATCTCTCCCCCCACTTGAAATTCTCCAGAGTAAAGAAAAATACATCAATATAAACATACAATACTATTGATATTGAAATACCCTTATCCTACATCTATGTCACACATTACTGGTGGATATTCACAAAACAACCTCTGCTTAGGTGAAATCCTTCTGATATGTATACCTAGTTTTTATATTTACTTGTCCTTATAATTATAATTATATTCAATTGCTCAAATGTACAAATGTATAAATCACTACTGAAAGTATGTAAATTATCATCTTCGGAATAAAATTCAATTTTTTATTTTTTTATTTAACAAAAATTTTCAATATTTTAATTTTTATTAACACTTATTGTACACAATGTGGACGACCAGAAATATTGATTTTCTTGTCTTTATTTTACAACTATTATGTAGGATTTTTTTTATTGAGAATAAGAAGCAAAATTATTGTCAATTAATGAATTAGGTGTTCGAAATGTCCGCATAATGCTTCTTGACAATAAAATATTCGATTCGAAAGTTCTTCCCGAACATTAAGTAACATATCTGCAGGTAATACCACACCCGTGTTATTCGTTGTTTCAGTTGAAATCATTCGTTTTTAATATGAAGAGCAGGAAGTGCTGTCATAATCATTTATACATTAGAAGGTCTTAAACATCATACAAAAAAATCCAACTTCATATTAGGCATTTCTAGGTAACTGCTTAATAATAATAAATAATAAATTAATTGGGTATTATTTGAGTCGGAAATTGGATTATTGTATGGATTCAAAATCTCGACCTAATTGAGTCATGAATCTTCCTCTATTGACCGTATTTCCTGTTACTCATTGCAATTGCAATTTGTCAGACTTTTTTTGATTATTTTTTCTAATTTTTTAGATAAGCTAAATACTGAATAGATCACATACATAAACGTATAATATAGATATGTACTATTCTGACAACTCTGATATGAAATATGAAGTATTTATTTGTTCAATCCGTTATCTGATATACCCAGAATGAATTCATATGTTATTACTAACACCCTTGAACTACTTACAAAACAAGACTGTACATTTGAATGAACATCATGATTATTTCCTTCAATATTTATCAGCTTAGATGGATTACCGAATAAAAATTCAGATTGATAACAATAATATTTGCAAAAATTTCGAAATAGGTTGTGTGATGAACGATATCATTATGTACTGTTATTAGAAAAAATCTGAATAACATACGTAAAACTAGTATCATTTTGAATATATTTCTTCATACGTGTTGTTTCACATAATACATTTATTTATTAACTGCTTTAGTACTAAGTATCAATTGAACAATGTAAACGATTGAAATTGAGATCAAAATATAACAAGAATAATGTTGAATATTGAGTATTGAGTGAACTGTGGAATCATTACAAAGAAAATCCGAAACTAAAATCCGGATTTGTATCTTATTCCTCCCATAACAATTGCGAGATTCAGACAGACAGGTAGGAGAAAAAGAGTTTTTTCAATTATTTTCGAATGAAAGCGTTTAAAATTAAAGAGATAAATTAAATGCGTTTTACTCGGCGTTTTATTCACCCTACTATTGAATATAAATAACTTCGTTAAGTTTTTTTCACCAAAAAGGTAGGTGATTTTCAAGAAATTTTAAAATGAGTTGTTTTCAAGTACATAGTTTGAAAAACTATTTTTTCAGATGACCATTTTTGTTCAAACTTGATACACAGCATACATACATAATTGGTAGAAAACAAACTATAAATTCTACGAAAAAACAAAAAGTGGTAAAGATATCATAATAAGAATTAGGTACGAGGTCAGAGACGCTGCAATTAAAAAAAAAACATTAATTGAATAAAATGAGTTTATAATTAAAATAACTTTGAAGGTATTTTTTTTATTTGAGGTTACGCGGCATTTTTTTAAATTAGATTGGGAGTTCATTATTTAATTTGATAGGAAGCGCAATAGGAATGTTGGCTACTTTAGTCAGTCTGTGCTTGGGTAAGGCAAAATCCAGACTTACCTAAGATCAAATTGACCGTTTCTAGAAACAGGGTAATCAGATAGGTTATTTTTGACCTGCATTATTGACGCAAGAATGAACAGGGAAGAAAATGTTAGTAATTATAATTCGGGGAATAATTTTTTACAAGAAAAGGTATACCGTTTAAATAGAATAGACGTTTATTAATCAGACACCACTTTACATTGGATTGACAAGGCAAATTATACACTTACATTATACTTAGTGCTAAGATAAAATCTATTTATTAATGTCCTCATAAAAATATAAATATATAAAACTATCCAGCAGAATTAAAACAATCTGTAGGACGCTGACAACGCATCGTGAATTCTTTCATATCATAAAATGCATTTTGGAGTACAAAAGACTTCAGTTTTGATTTGAATCTGAACAAATTCGATTGGTTTTTCAGTTCATTGGGCAATAAATTGAAGAAATTTGCGCATGCATATTTTGGGGATTTTTTGTAGTTTGTGTAGGTGGCTAGTTCCAATCTAAATTCGTTTTTTTTGCGAGTTAGGTAGCTATGAAAATTTGAATTTTTCGTGATACTGTTTCTATGAATGTAGTGAGTTGAAAGTTTATATAGATAAATACTAGTGAAAGTTAGGAGTTTTTTTTTCCTTGAAGATATATCTGCAGGATTGTTGATAATCCAAGTGGAAATAATATAGTTCTAATTATTCTCTTTTGAGCTCTGAAGACCTCATCAACCCTGGTACAGTTAGTTGCCCCACCTAATCTCAAAAAGCAACCATCTAAAACTGATGTGTAAAGTAGAACCATAAATCCAAGAAGGTCGTTAATCACCAACCACTTGAGTTATCAGCAGGCGGCGGATTTGGATTCTACGCAGAGTTGTACCTGCCCTAGCCATTAAATTTTGTTTTATAGGTAGGTATAATGATATTGGGTTAAGATAATTATTGAAAAAAATGGCTTGAATATAATTGAGAATTGTTTATTTATATATAATATATGATAATAATATATATAATTATATTATATTATATAATAATATATGATATACCTAATTAATGTGAAATGTCAAACTTTATACTTTGTAAAAAGTTCCGATTCTCGATAAAAGGTATTTATTTAACAAAATTACTCACGAAGATCAGTTTCACTTTCACTGTCGTCATCCAAATTGATAATAAACTTTTCTTTGGGAATTTGTTCTTATCCATTTATGACTTTTCTACCTTTTTAATAATGGAAACACACTTGGCCCAGCTGCTATCAGGAATGTTTACAGTTTCTGTTTGAATAATAGCTACCACAGTTGAACTAAGGTTGGCGAAGTATTATTTCTTCGAACTGCTGACTTAAGCTGATGCCATATATGTTCAATTGGGTTAAACATACAGTGATAAGGAGGAAGTCTGATTACCGTATGTCCGAAGCTTTCAGCCAATGAATCACAAAAATATTTCTTTTTTATCGAATAACTGCGTAAAACTTCTACTAACTGTTTTTTGTGTACTTTTCCTCATAGTACATATCATTATTTAACATATATTCTTGTATAGTGTCTTTGGTGTCATTTGAACATGGTGCTTTATCCATGACGATAATACTGTTGGGTGGAATATTTGGTATGAGTTTATTTTAGAACCAGTCTTCAAATAATTCGGCTGTAGTATCATCATGATAATCGACTAAAGAGTCCTTAATATTATTTGCCGATAAAGACAACGCATTTGGGTTCATGCGTGAATGATCGTAATGCGTTTTCCTTTATTAGACGGCGCATTAGTTTGGCACAAGTCAGATGAGTGTACCCACCTTTTGTTTGGAATATCGTGTGTATCGAACCAAGTTTCATCCAAATACACTACTGTTCTACCATATTCTCTAAATTCGTTTATTGCCAATAAATATTCAAATCTCCATTTCTTAAGGCGCACAGATTCCATTAAGATTTTTCTGCTATTAGTGAGTTTTTTTTATTTAAATCCGTTTTGTAAACAAGACTTCCTAGAAGTCTCTTTGCAACACTGGATACCAGTTTCATTCTTTTTAAGCCGTTGCATTGAAATATCTAATGTAGGCACAATTTGCTCTCCATACAAGGCATATATTGTTCTTCGAATTATATCTACATCACAGCCATCTAGTTTCCTTGAATCGCCAGAGTATTTTCGTTTCTTTATTTTTAAAATAGGGTTACTTACTATTTTAAACACTGTCGAATACGGTGTTTTTGTTGAAGATCCCATGGACGCCAAATTTTTCACGACACAAAAATCGAATAGACACTTCAAAATAGACACAACTGACAACGGAATATTAGGTAGGTAATGACTAAATGTTGTTTAACTTTCCCCCTTTTATTTCTGAAATTGGAAAGCGGTCAGTTCTCAAAATAGTCTTGTTTTCCGAAACTGGTAGGTAATTTATTTTGTAACCGTAAATAGACCATTATCGCTATAATCTCGTTAATAGCCCATTAGTACTGAAAGTCTGGTGGCTAGGTAAGTGAATTTTATTATTTACACACATTTGAACATATCCTTTCTAAGGGTTTTAAATCAACCTTACGAGATTTTTTATCATCAAATAAATTTAAATACAAAAGCCAAAAATAATGGATAACCCACTATTATTAAAATGCCAAAATATTTCACGAGATATTTTAATCCGGACCTGGGAATCTTTTAAGGGTCACACACTTTTATTGCTTATCTATATTCCGAACAATAGGTAATAATGAGGGTCGTCGGCTAATATTGATTTACGACCTTCTTAGATTTCTAGTTCTACCATACCATACTTTATGGACACACGGTATAAACAAATTCCGTATATCCTTGTTATTTTCGATTATCATGAATCGACTCGTGTGTTCATCATGGTGAATCTTTTCGAGTGAGGTTATCTTATTCGGGGTAAGAAAAACGTGAAATGTTCATCGTCTGCAATCTCTATTGATGATAAGTAATTCGAAGTATTCAAAGCCCTTGATACTCAGGTCCGGACCGAACATCTGGCATAACTATATCCTTCTCTTAGTTTTGAACGTTGCGGTGTGAAATAATTGAATAAAAATATTTTGTTATTTCTTTATTTAATGTCGGCCGACGGCGGTAAGCACACTCCCACCAACCAAATTTTTTTACGAATCCTCTGTTGTTGCAGAGGTAGGGTTCTTTAACGAGCTCAACATCTGTGAACTCAGGACCGCCATCTTAACGTCCCCTCCGAAGGACGGCATATCTATCGTCTTATCTCGTGCTCATTGATAAGACGCCTGCAGCTGCGAATATGCTACTACGCTACAGTTGTTAGGGCATTTTTAACGGGCATCTTCCTTGTCAGGTGGTCACCCATTCAAGTACAAGCCGCGACCGATGTTGCTTGACTTCAGAGAATACAAATCTTGTTCAATGGTATCCCATGAACAAATCCCAATCCAATATAATTTATTTGCATTTTTTGAATTACATATCATGACTTAATGCGTAAACCTACTTATTTACATAATGTACAATATATACTATACAATTTACAGATTGCGGGCAATTCGCGTTACCCACAGTCCGGAGAGGTTGGATCATCTCCCGGAGCGTCATTTACGACACTCCAGGCTACGGTTCGGCTCCCTACGAACAAGCGAGGGATTTGCCCCC